>WEIU01001417.1:181182-208927 GCA_013389925.1 Aegithalos caudatus
GGGGACGGTGGGCACGGGCAGCCCCGGGAGCAGCACCCGGCGGCCCCTGGCAGAGTCGGCGGCCAGCCCGTCCCGGCCGAGGGCGCCGACACCAAGACCTACCTGTGGGCCAGGTACCACGAGATGAAGAAGCTGGTCTACGGTAAGGGGGCTGCCACGTCCTGCCGGGCCGGCCTCTCCATTCTTCTTGCTCCTCTCCTTTCTCCTCTTTGTATCTCGGGGGCTTTCCCCGCCCCGCAGCCCTGGGGATGTGCCCGTGCTGTGCAGCTGCCGGGTTAGGAGCCTTTCTCCCCGGTGATGCCACATCTTCCATCGCCCGCGGCTCCCTGGGATGGTTTTATTTCACTGAAATCTGGTCTTGATCTTCCTCTCCCCATCCTGGGCTTCCTTCTGTGCAGATTCCCCGGCTGGACTCGGCGTTGCAGGACGTGCGGGGTATATGGGACTTTTCATAAGTAGCCTCCTTACATCGTGGGCAAATGGTCTAAATGAAGGGTTTGTTGCCTTTTTCTCCAGTTTGCCATTGGCTTGCATATGCAATCGCGGTTGGACTAGGACAAATAGATGGGGATGCTGGGTGAGGGGTGATGAGTCCAAATCGCTGCTGGCACAAGAGTGAGCCTGGAGAGCACTGACACTGCAGGTGCTGGGATGGGTGCTGGTCCTGAGCTCGGTTTGTGTTCCACAAATGTCACACCTTTTGCTCATGAGTGCGTTTCTGCTTCCCTGACCAAGAAATTACCTGGCTCTGTAGATACTTTGAAATCTTGCCAAGTGAGGAGAAAACTCAGACTGCTCGCCAAATCTGTCTGTGTGTAAAACAGGATTGTGGTCTTTTTGGCAGCGGCAGACCTCCACTGTATTAAACTCTCGTAAAAATAGCTTTAATGACATGGGACAGGGAACATTTTCCTGTTGGTTTCTTGATTCTTGGAATGCTGAAGGTGAGCACTGTAGAGAGCTGTAGGAAGCGTGAGTTGCTCTCCCTTGGCTTTTGTTTACCTACGGGCTTGGATAAGGACAGCAGTCAGCCATAGGCATCTGCAAGAACTTTCCCCCTGTTCTGAGATCGGCAGGGTCTGTCATTCCTTCCTCCCCCAGCTTCCAGTCCACTGGAATGGGCATAAAATTTCAAGTCCTTCATGATGCACAAACCTAAAGGAATTGGCTGCTGATCCATTAGCTGCTCAGCCTGCTGCATTCCAGGATGAGAGCTCCTTTCCCAGCGCCCTTGAAGGCAGTACAGGATGCTGACAGAGGACTGGAGCTTTGGTAATACCCTCCAAGACTGAGTTGTGCTTTTAGCCCCACTGCTTGAAAGAAATTCCAATTTGCAGTGCTTGCATTGCTGCTTGGAGCTTGCTATCCTCAAAGGCATTATTTTCTTTTCCATAATGGGATTGAAACCATAAATGCAGATGTGTGTTAATAGGCTGTGTCACGGTCTCTTGGCAAAATGCTTGGTTTGCTACGTGAGATTGTGAAGCTTGTGTTCATATAACTCTGTTGTAATGCAAGAGTTACACATATTAATTGAGGTGGAGCAGTAATCACCAGGAGTAAATGCAAAATGAAGTCAGGTGAAGTAGCCCAAGTGTTTCAGAGCAGACTCTTCACAAACCATCAGGTAGCCATCAGATATGTTGAATACTGCCTCCTTTGTTTAAAGTGTAGCTTCCCAAACTGAAATTTCCAGACTGTGCTGTTATTCAAATCCTGTCAGGAAGAGACAGAGTTGGTCCAAGTTGGCTTTAATTGTTGCTTTGGTGACTGAACAGCTGTGCAGAAGATGGCATCAGTGTGTTCCTTCGTGCTTGGTTTCTAACTCTGGTGTGAAGGTGAATGTCTGTGCTTGCCTTCTCAGTATTGCCCAGCAGTGAGTTTGGGCAGACCCCTGTGGTGCCTCCTTCTCCTTTCCCCTCTGAAACCTTTGTGCAGTCCCTTGTCCTGTGTTGTCAGTCATTGCCACAGCTTTGGAGAGAGCCCTCTGCCAGGAGGGTTCATTGTGTGTTTTCAGCCCTTGCTTAGGCCCAGGTCCGTGGAGCACCGATGCGTTTTTACACGATAAACGCTGACTGAGTTGGACGGGGAGGATGTTTCTGTGCAATAAACATCCTCCCAGGACGAGTATCTGGCATAAAGCTCAGTGGTGGTGCAGGTTTGGGGCCAGAGCAGAGGCACAAGAAGTTCTCAGCTCCGTATGAGCACATCTGTGCTCTGCCAGGCTGGAGTGGGGCCATACAAATCACAGCTCAGCCTTTTACACAAGGAGGGCCCTGAGGTAGAACTCCTCTCAGTGTTGACTCAGGAGAAACCATTCTCTTCGTTATCCCTCCTGCCTATTGCAACACTGGCTCCTATGACTAAATTTCATTACCTGTAAAAATTTAAGGCTAAAAATTTGAGGGACTTACTGTGTTTTTTTTTTCCTCTGGCAAAAGGAAAAGTAACACATTAGTCAGAGGGATGGAGTTGAGCAAGACTTGCTGTGTTCTGATCTGATAAATGCCAAGGAAGGCTGATAAACTCTCTCAGTGAGCTTTGAAGTCTTGCACTCTAGGAAACATCCAGTCCTGAAACAAGGGCTCTGCCAAGCCATGAGGCTTTGGCTATAAGCAAGTGTTTGTTTTGCCCTAGGTGTTCCAAATCTGTTAACAGTGGCTATACTAACTCATCTTTTCTAGGGAACTTTTACAATATCTGCAAACTTCTTGACTCTGCGTGACAAGCTTGAGCATGGTTAAATGTGAGAACAGCCAGAACTGGGAGAGTGACCAGTTATGTAAATTTCCCCGTTCGGCTTTCTTGGATATAACCCATATTTTCTTGTGAAGAACTCTTGTAGAATTTCTCTAGTGCCTTTGTATATTTTAAAAATGTAATTTTGGAATGAAATTTTACTTTAAAATACTGATTTTAGTTAATGTAGACTTCATTGGCAGGAAATCCCAAAATATTTAAGTGCAGTGGCATAAATCCAAGGTCTTTTAACATGGTTCCTCTGAAATTAAATGGTCTTTAGATAATATTTTTCCCTTCCTACCCTATTGGTGGAAGGATCTGCTTTGGCTGGTGGGAGTGCTTTGCAGGACGTGGCACAAAACAACGCTTCAAGAGGATAAAGGGGTACTTGGAAGGGAGGAAAACTGGCAGTTTGTCTTTAGAAAGCAACTTAGTGTGAACGAGGGAAACTTTCTGATTCATGAAGAACATGGGAACTGATAGCCATCTGCTTCTCTGTACCCTTCTTTTCCCTGCTTGTCTTACAAAGAAATGAGTACAGATGTCTGCTGTGTTGGACTCGTGGGAGAACAAAGGGTGTGAGAGATGCCGGTGAGTTGCCTTGTTGGTGTTTAATTCTTCACCAACATGCTGGATCTGAGGCTGAGACAACAGGAGCGTTTCCTGCAGGATGCTGTTGGCACCCCGGGAGCTCAGAAAAGCAGGAGACGTGCTTGGCACCTCCTGCCCAGAGCGTTTTTCACATCAGAAGGGGCCAGATGGTGTCTTTAGTGGCTGCTCACAGTTAATTACCTGCTTTTGTGTCCATCTCTGCTCTCCTGTTGGGGATCGAGGGTTATTGTTTCTAACAATGTAGGTTCTTGCCTGGGAAGAGACACCTGTACTCTCGCCAGGACACCGATTTAAGCAGCCGCCCAGGTCCTCACAGCGGGAAAATGAAGGAGGTGTTGTGTGTTTATGTTGTGTTTACACTCAGGTGTAGGAGATGCGCGAGATCAAACACGCTTCCTTGTGGTCTGCCTTTGCTGCTGAATTCCATCATGTGCCGTGGACATGCAGGCACTTCCCCAAAAGCGGTCGGAGTTGCAAACAGGAGCAAATTGTGCAAGCAGGCAGATTCCTGGGGCTGCATCCAGAGCAAGAGCAGCTTTTTCCACACTGTCCTCCCATGTGCTCACGCTGCTTCTCCCTCGGATCAGACTTCCTGGGCGAAGTGCTGAGCAGGCAGTGACTAACTGGTATTGTCTGCCTTTCCAGTTAGGCCCAGACAGAAAGAGTAGTTGGGATTATTATTATTTTTTAATAACCAAAACTGGTCTTTGTTTTGTTTTGTGTGGTTGTTTTCTTTAATTTATATCTGTCCAGCAATCTGTTATGGTGTCTTGGCAGAGGAAAAGCAAAAGCTATCGTTCTTGAAAAATGGCATCTTCATCAGCTTCTGGTGGGTGTCTGTTTGTTTTGGTTTGACAATTGCCAGGAAATCTGAGACAAAGATCCCTGGCAGATTACGTGTGGAGCATCAGCCTGCAGCCCAGGACTTGATTAAGCACCAAGGATTGGTAACCACCCCAGGAGGTTATCTTTGAAAAACAGACAAACAAAACACCACAAAAAAGCAAACCAAACCTCCAAACAAACATAATTAAAACAAGCTTCTTGAAACCTGGCTCAGTAACCCTGAGGCATGTTTGGGTTCTTGTATTGAAATTGATTTTGTGTATACTCCCAGGTTGTGTCTTTTCCCTCCTATAGTTAGAACCTGTATGGAGACTGTATGAGTTTAAGGAGATAGAGACCTCTGTTGAGGAGGATGCTGCAAAAGTATATTTATATTGAGACAAACGTGCATCATGAATCTCTAGACTGAACCTCAGAGATTTCCTCCTTCCCAGAAGAGCAGTGACTTTGAAATGACAGTAAATTCAAGATGCAGGATGATGGGGTGGACAGAGGTAGCTGTGAGTTGTGAGTGATGTGGAAAAGGAAACACAGCAAGGAGGTGTGTGGTGCTTGGGGCAGTGAACTTAGGGAACACGTGGTGTGTGCATCCTTTTTCAGCCCTTAGGAGGTAAGAGAGAACTGTGCTGTGTGAGTGACAAAATGTGGGTGGGGAAAATGACCTGGGGCAGAGGCTGTCAGAGGACAGCAGAGAGGCTCTGTACCTCTGAGGCTGGCAGGGAGCAGCATTGCTCAGTGTGTCTGAATGTACTTCATAAATTGTGCTGTGGCACAGTAACTGCTTATGCTTCTGATCACAGACAGGACTTGCTTGGGGAAGCTCAGACTGCCCTCTCCTTGTTACACAATCCTACTGCTCCCTTAGGTTTTTCTGGTGGGATTTTTTGCAGAAGTTATGGCTGGCATGTGTGGTTGAATCTAGAAGATTCTCTTGTCTTCTGTGAAAAGAGAGGCGGGGTTCAGGCAATGGTATTTTGTGATGCTCTCAGGCTATCAAAATGTGTTGTCCTGAATCTGTTAGCAAAAGAAGGAACAAATGTTGGAAGAGCTTGACCTCTCTGTAGGGACACTGTACCAGTAAGTTGGGTGCATTTGTCATAAAAAGTGTTTTAATAAAAGAGGAAAGCTCTGCACATTTCCCTTGAGTTGTGGTTATGGTTGTGTCATCATTTTCCTTGTGAGGAAGAAAAATAACAGCCAGCAAATCCCAGTGTGAGCTTAGATAAAGGTCTTTCCACAAGCTGACTGGAGGTGAGGACAGGAAGTGGAACTCTGTTTATTTATGGTGCAAAGGGCATTTATGATTAAAGGATGAAAGTTGTGATCATCTGAATCCTATTTACATTTCCCATCTTTTAAAATCTCAGTGGAAAGTACTTGGATTGCATCTGCTCTCCTAAGCCTCTTCCAGGAACTTTGCCACCAGCAGAGCACTGACAACAGAGAGCTTTTGTTCCTGGTGTGTAGCCAGTAAGTCAGCCCTCCTGCCTTAATGTGCTGCTTTATTTTCTAGTGATTCCTCTCCACATGATCTGGTGAATTGTATCTGAAGGCCAAATGGAAGTCAGTTGGGAGAGAAGGATGGGTATGTTTTGTTACATAGTGATCTTTTCTCCCCTGAGAAAGAAACACTTTGAAATACTTGAATCTATTTGTTTGGTTACCTCCCTGAATTAGGGCTCGCAAAAGAACTTTTGCCTAAATTCTGTTGTAGTTCCAGACAAAGTCTTTATTGGGAAGGGCTGATATCTCTTTCTAATAATGTATTTTTTGTCCTAGACACAGATGGAACTTGGTTTTATAGCAAGGAAGCACTAAAGAACCAGGACAGGGGCTCTTGCTAAAAGCCAAAAGTTAAGGTAGGAAAATAAAAAAATCCTACCCACTGATGCTGAGTAGGATCTGGAAAAACACCTCTGCTTCTGTCACTCAAAGGGAAAATGACCTGTCTTTGAGGAGGGAGGAAATGTCTCTTTCCCCTTTGTCCCCCAGTGTGGCCAGGCAATCTACTACAAGGAACTATTTTTATTGCTCTTTCTTGCAATGGACAGTTTCACAGGAAGCCTGTGGAAGATCTGTTCTTTCCTCTCCCATTGCAGTGGAGTGAAAGCTGTCACTGGACTAGCTCTGGGAAGGGATCTATATCCAGGTAGTTTAGCTGCTTGGTCATTTAACCCCATTTTCTCAGTGGTCTGGGGAGCAAAGTGTTATTCCCAGGCATCTTGAACAGTAACTCTGCTTTGCAGTGACAAAGGACATGCAAGGACTGAGCTGTGTCCACAGCTGTTTATCAGGGGAAAGCAGATAACTTGTTGCTGTCAGCATTGCATGCTCCAGGAGCAGAACTTAGTGCGGGGTATTTTGGACATGTAGGTGTTTGTACAAAACTTTGGGGTTTCCTGTCTGTTAATACAAAAATTTAAAAAGTCTTAATGGTACTTGAAGGATTTCTCTAGTCTGGTTTCCTCAGTGAGAAACAAAAAATGCCAAAGGACAAACCTCAAAATTTCTGATTTGGAGTAATCTAGACTTTTCCAAGAGGCCTGTTTGCTTGTGTTCTGAGTGAGGGGTGTGTGTTTTTCTGGTGATTTATCCCAGCTGCCTTTCACACTGAAGCCTGCAGAAACTGCAGCTGCTCTGAGACAGAAATTTGACACTTCAAAACCTCGGGTCTGCTTTGCTTCATGTAGAGCAGAGAGCAGGGGGCATTGTTTTGCAGCTTCCTGACAGAAAAGGTCAGTCTGGCTGTGCAGATGGACAGAGAGCATTATCTCCAGGTGCAGCCAGAGGTTTCACTGGGTGTTTTTTCACAGGGAGATTATTTGAGTGAGCTAACAGCAGCAGCTCTGTGCTCTTTGCTGCTGCTCTGTGGCATTTCCAGCTGCTGGCAGGTCCAGAAGAAAAAGTCAAACTTCAGCACTGCTCTCAGTTTCTTTAACCTCTCCCCTTTCCTTTCTCTTAGATCTCCTTCCACCGGGAGTCTGCAATCTCCTCAACCCTGCTGCCATCTATGCTAACAATGAGATCAGCCTGGGAGATGTGGAGATCTATGGCTTTGACTACGATTACACATTAGCACAGTATTCTAATTTACTACACTCCATGATTTTCAACACTGCCAGAGACATCCTAATAGAACAATTCAAGGTAATGAGGCGCTAAGAATTTCCACTCAATTAAGCTTGCTGCTGTCTTTGCATGCCCAGACATGCCTGTGCATGTCTTGTGCACATGTGTCAATTGCTTGATTTATTGAGATAAATTTAATATTTCACAATCTTTGATTGCAGAATTAATTTCCTTTGAGATAATTTAACTTGATGTACATTCCTGAGGTTTTATAAATGTGGAGTGGGTGCCTTAATGTAAAAAAGCCCTGGTCAGCTGTACTCAGCTATGGTAATTATTCCTACAGATTGCTGGTTGGAGGTGCACATAGAGGCTAAACAAAACCCAGGGGCCAACACTGGAGCTGTGCAGGACTTGGCATGTGCTGGTCGATGGGATGATGCCCTAGAGCATGTCCCAGAACAGACACCCTTTGCAATGGGTGACTGCTCATGCTTTTTTTCTCATAGTGTCTTTCTCTTTAGAGGGACTCTGCAGTGCCAGTCTTTGCCAAATATATGCACTGAGTGGAGCTTATGAGACGTGTCCTCACTGCCTCAGTGAATCTGATGCTTTTTCACTACTGCCTCTTACATGGGAAAAACCAGTTTTGGGTATCCTGACCCTTTGTCTTATTCCATTCATCCACTTCCTTTGCTGAAGGGGCAAAATTAGACAGGACTAAATGATCTCTACAGATGAAATGATTTTGTTGATGATCTGGTGCTTATGCTCTAATGATGTCTAATGATGTCCATGTTTGACTTCCCAGTATCCAGAAAGGCTTGGGAAGTATGACTACATTCCAGGGTTTGCCATCCGTGGGCTTCACTATGATGTACAAAAGGTAAGCTGTACAAAGTTCACTCTCCTGGGCTTTGTCTTCCACTGTTCTGTTTTTAGTGGAAATACTTTCTGTCACTGCTGGCAGTAACATCTGTCACCAAGTGACCAGGGAGTCTGTGTGGCTGTGCTTTTCACTGTTTGGGTTCTTCCCCAAGGAAAGATGTCTATTGTGCCAGCCTGGCCTCCAGCAGAACTGGACATTCTAGCAAAGGCCTCTGGTAAACATCATTGCCAATTTAAGTCAATTAATTCCACAGGCTAATTAATAGAAAACTGAGCTTGTTTATGTGATCATTTCTGTCTTTCAGGAAATTTAAACAACAAAACTCAGCCCTGCATCTACAAGTACTTGCCAGGGGCAGAGGCATAATGTCTTACTCCAATAATAGAAATGACTTGTCAGGAGAATGCTTTAGGAAGCCTTCCCCACCCCCACCCTGAATAATAGGACTGCCTGGAATAAGATCCAAGCTACTTGAGATGCATACTTCTTAGGAGCACAGGCAAGCAGAGTGCAGGCATTAGCTTTAACCCTTTTCAGTGCTTTGGTCTGATTCCCTGAAAGCCTGATGCCCAGTGATGTCATGCTGGCTGCTGCAGCCAGCACTCAGCTGGGAGCACAGCTGAGAAAGTTGCTTGACCAAAGCAGCTTCCTGGTGTGCTGAGTTTGAGCAAATTCAGGGAAGCAGGCAGTGCAGGCTGGAATGTGTGTGCTGTCCTCCAGCAGGAGGGAAAAAAGAGAGTGAAGGAAAACACTGTAGAGATTTTCTGTCTTTTGTCCTAACTGTGGAGACAGCATGGCAGCAGACCACTCATGCCTCTGGCCTTACCAAGCAGTAAGGAGATCCGTGGGAAACTGAAGGTTCTTTCTCTGTTGAAATCTTTGGCTGCTGTATCTGAGAAACAGGCGAGTGGCCTGGCCAAGCAAAGCACCCTTTGAGTGAGTAACAAGTAGAGAACTCTCTTTTCTCAGAGTTTGCAAAACCCACAGAAAACCGGGTTGTGCCTATCTAAGTGAAATTTCCAGCATATTTGCCTGCACTCCTCATATGTAACTGGGAGGTCTGTCCACAGTGTAACAAGATTCACTGATATGGTATCCTTCATAAAGGATAAGTGCAAGCTGTGGGATGATGTGGGTTTAGTGTGAGGCTGCTTTCCACGCCCAAGAATTTGTGTTACGGCTTCAGAATGACGGATGGAGAAGGATGGCTCATGATTAGGGGAGTCTGATAGTAAAACTGCAAAGAAATCTCTGTTACCAGTCTGGTGTGCTCCTGAACATCTTTCCTTCAATGTCTGCTGGGGAGGGGAGAGCTCTTGTGTGAGGAAAATGACTGGGTGCAGCTGTGCTCTGAACTAAAACTTGCCCACTTAGATCTGGTTAAGATGAATGTGGGGGGAAATAGATCTGTGCACACAAAGCTCCTTTGGAATGTGTGTTTTCTTCAAGGGAGGTGAGAGTAGACTGTCTTGAGTCACAGAAATATTGTTGTCCCTGTTTTTCAACTGCATCCCTGTCTACAAACTGGGGTGTAAGAGACTTTGCTTCATAGAAAAATGGTCTTTTGCCAGAGAAGCCAATAAAAAGTCACAGTATGAATAATGTGTCTAAAAGTAGCTGGAGAATAAGTGCTGTCTAAAGTGCATAGATATGGGATGCTCACACTGAACTTTATTTTCTGAATGTCATAGTGTGGAACTTTCATACGGTTTCAGTGTAAATTTTAACAATAACCCAATTCTAACAGTAAATATGTATCCTTTGTCACAGAGTCTTCTCATGAAGATCGATGCTTTCCATTATGTCCAGCTGGGGACTGCATATAGGTCTGTAGTTCTGAAAATCTGTTTCTAAATTCTTATATATGCAAAAGTGGATTTCTATATCTGAGTGGATGTTCATGGCATATGCTGTTCTGCTTCTTTCCTGAGCAGAGCACAGTCTTGTCTGGCTTGTCCTGTTTGCTCCTGCATCAAATGCTTACCTGGCATATAATTGCAGGGAGTGATTTTTTCTCAAGCATTTCAAGCCAGGTGTGGGTGGGGAGACCTGGAGCTTTTGGTAATGGTTAAGGCACATCTGGTCACGTACACTGCATGGTGTTTTAGCTGCAGCTGCAGCATGGCTGGGAGCAAACAGAGCCAAGACGAAGGGGCTCCTCTGGATGTGGTTCACACATGGGTCTGTCTTTTCCAGGCAGAAGTGTATCCCAGCAGTGCTCTGCTGTGCCTTGGAGAGTGATCTGGGTGTGCAAATTACATCTTAAAGAATCACAGACATGCCAATAATAATAATAACATCAGAATCTGGGCTCTTTTTAAGTCCTAGATTGTCCTGTTTTTCCTTTAGTTCTCAAAAAGGACCTGGGTATGCTTTGGAATAAGTGGCTGAAACAGTGCAGAGCAAATTTTTCTCCTAAGAGTTGTAAAACTAGAGACTGAGAAAACACCTTGCCCCAAAGAGGAGTGGGGTTGGTGTGTAAGTAGTAATTTATAAATATCAATAGCAAATCTCCTGTAAATCCTGTGTTGTATTTCCTGAGCGTGGAAGCCAACATGGTTTTTTTCTTTGCTCTCTGCCCTTTTGCTGTTAAGCTTCAGTTACAGTAAACACTCTAAGAATATTAAGAAGGGAGTTTCATAACCAGAGAGAATTGGCTTCTTTGAGTGCCAGCTCAGGGGGGTGAGGGGACCTGGGGATTTGCACTGCCCCACATTTTACTTCACAGCTACATATAGAGATTTTTAGTGAAAACACCTTTAATTTTTTTTTTCCCTAGTGTCCTTTTGTAACTATCTTTTTTGGAGTATCCTTCTTTTTTGGAGTGTCCTTTGCTGTTGAGCACAACTGAGGCAACACTTAACTTCTTAGATGCTGTATTATAACTGAGTAGAAAAGGAGAAAGGGAAAGTTGCCAACTGCTTGAGCAAACAGTCATCAAAGTTGTGCAAGAGGCAAAACCTGCAGCAGTCAGATAACCTGATGTTATGAACTGCACAGATCATCCATACTCCTGTTTTGGGGGTTTTAGAAAAAACAGCCTTCTCTGTTGAATGGTCTTTGTCAAGACCTTGCTCTTAGTCAAGATCCTGTTTAGGAAAACTGAATAAGAAGGAAAGCCCATTTTCAGCAAGCCCTTTTCCTACACCTTTTTTATTAAAGGTGATGTATCTCGTGGAAGCAACATCTCCAAACCAGGTCAGTTACCCAGTGCTGCCCAAGTCAGGTCTCAGGGCTGATTTGGTGGGGCAGTCCTGTCAGCAGATTGACAGCAGACAGAGAAGCCTCTGGCTGGACTCTGCTGGAATGTGGATAAAGCCCCTCAATTAACTTGTAGGAGCAAACAAGGTATCTGAAGAATGCCTTGGGAAATATTTTATGTGAATCTTTAGAGCTCTCTGCCTGTCTCTTTTGAGCAGGAGGAATTTTTGAGTTTTAGGAAAGAGCCTGTTTGCCCAGTCCTGTTTTTCTCTCCTCTTTGCAGCATTGTGCAGACTGGTGATTATTGACAAACTTTTGTTTTGTGTCTAGAGGGCTCAAACCGGTGCCTGATGAAGAGGTGATAGAACTCTATGGTGGTACACAGCACATCCCCCTGTACCAGATGAGTGACTTCTATGGCAAGGTATTGTAAACCCTTGGCTGCTGGGATGCAGCAGCAGCTCTTTGAACAGCTTGGAAAACAGAGGGAATTGTATGCACATGTAAATGACTGCAGCCTCCCTTGGAAAGGCTCTGTCCCCAGTGAGCTGCACTGTGTGTTTTTGTTCTAGTGGGAATATGCCCCAGAGGTTATTTAGCAGTTTAGCATCTGAAAGACATCTGCAAAGCATTTCTAAATACCAGGGCTATTGGCCTAGAGCTGAATGGCTTTGAAGAGTGATAGAGAGATGTTCCCTGCTTGTTCCTGGGCCAAATGTAACTCCCAAGGTACTGGGGCAGCCTGCAGTGCTGGTGTTTGCAGTGAGCTGTTCAGGAGGGGGTCTCTGTGAGTAGTAGCAGTAGGGTGCTTGCACTGCCTTCCTCTCTTTGGTTTTGGGTAGGGATTTTTTCCCTTCATGTTAAGGATCACTCTCCACAATCCTTTAGAACCGCTCAGGGTTTATTATTTATAGGGTTGTAGTCCATGAGTGTAGAGAGTAGTGAAATACTGACATTCTGTCTGTAGGAGCTGTAAAAATCCTTTGGTTGCCTGAACTAGAGGAAGTTAGGAGAGATTTTTCTTCCTTGAGTGTTTCATGTCATGCAGTAGCCAAGCAGGACAGTTCACATCCCTTCTCCCAGAAAGTGCTTTGTTTCTTGCCTTAGTTCCTGTGCCTTAGGGGAAGCTGGAAGGAGAAGGGCACACTTCCTCTGGTAATACCCCTGAGAGTCTGCTCTGTGAAGTTTCCAGCAAGGTCACTTCTTGATTTTTCTCTTTCTCTCTAGGGAACAATTAATCTGAGTGGTTACTTTCTGTATAAGTATATTCTCTGTTTATAGCTCAATGATGTTTCCAGCTTTGAAATAGGACATTTTTGTTTGGAATTTGATCTCTGTCTGAAAACTGCCCTTAATTGGCCTCCTCCTGTGCAACTCTCCTCACTCCTATCAAACTTGAGATGATTTCATCTTTCATATTAAATAATTGTCAACATGAAACCTGCTTCAAGTTGTGGCCTTCTGTAGGACCAGGTGCTTGTGCTGAGGTGCCTTTCTGTGCTTTGTATATATCAGGTCCTTTCTTCTTTCCTGTAGCTGGTATTGAAAAATTTGGCCACAGAAGTAGAGATATCAGCTTAGTCCTTTTGAAGAGATGAATCTCCTCTCCTAGTAATGTAATAGATTCCATGAACACATAGGTGGATCCCAAAGAGAGCAAAAGTATTTACAAACAAATGGCATTTGCATTCAGAAACATCTGCTCAACCTCTGCCACTGAGCGGGGCATATTTTCCCACATTAGTGAGAAAGATGAAAGAAGGGTTAAGATGACTTCTGGTGTGAGCAGGTGCAGTGAACTTGTGAGGAGGGAGCCTTTAGCAGGGGTCTTTCATTTGTTCCCCTCAGTCTGCCCTGCTGATGTTGCTGTGTGAGCAACAGGAATGTTGCTAACAGGCAACGAGAGAAGTGGGACTGATAAGGCTGAAGTGTGTAAATACTCTCCCTTAAGGGTTTTCCTGATTCTCTGTTAGCAGGAGTGTGTGGACAGCTGCCAGCATCCCAACACCTGCAGCAGGTGGGCACAGATCTTTCCACGGGTTCCACACTTCAGCTGGTGTGATGGCCTGTAATGAAGGTGGAGATCTCATGGGTGTTGTAGAAAAAGCACGTGACATTCTGAAAGCACAGTCCCATTTTTGTCATGACTCCTGTCACGATATCTGCCTAAGGAGGTCAAGGCCACTAAAGGGAATTGGGTGAGCTTGGACTTGCCCTGTAGGAAAATGACACAAGGCACAAAAGTCAAAGTTGACAAGGTAAATCTTTGCTGTTAACACTGAATATTTACCTGTCTCCTCTGTACTTCAGGTATTGAGAGGTAGGAGAGGTCCTTGCTCTGCTGTGCTCTGCTAAATACCATACTTAGGTATTTCAGTAGGAACTGCCTGTCTTTGTCCCTCTTGCTTCTTTCCCAGAATCTCTGAACAGGAAAAAAAAGATGAAGGCTGTTTACAGAAACTTTTGGTTTTGCTATGGGAGAAATATTCCCTTAGCAACCAGACATCAAACTGGACAGAAGTGCTGGAAGGATTCAGTGAGTATCCTAAGCAGCACCACCGTGTGTGGTATGTGGCCCTTTGTGTTGTCTTCTCTAGGTGAAACTGTGCTGTGCTGGGGGATGGAAATTGTATAACCCTCAGCACACCAGCATAGCTTTTGATTACAGCATTTTTGGTAATGCACCTCAAACAAGATGCTGTTTGCTGTTCCTTTGTCCTTTTGACCCCAATTTGTATTGCCCCAGGTATTCCCTTTAGCCAGGGCAGGTCTGGTGCCAGCCTTACCCAGCCAGACTAAAGGGGAGATGTTCTCTTGTTACACATCCTGGTGTGACAGGGCCACACATTTGTCCTTAGGCAGCAGGAGCCCTGTCAGCTTTCAGCATCTGCACCTTCTCTGGTTTTCTGGATGCTGCTTTCATGTCTGTCTCTCACACAGCTCTCATAAACCCTTTCTGAAGGGGGCCAGTACTATCCTACAGCACTGCAACTTCACAGCTGTCAGTCCTGGATTGCTCAAAGCTCATGCACACACATGATGGAACTGGATTGCCAGGGCACTGCTGGTGACCAGGTTCATAGGGAGGTCTGTGTGCTTCCCAAGCTGCTTTCCATGTACAGGACCTTAGTTACTGTTCCCATTCTGGTCTGGAACTTTATCGATGGAAAATGAAATAATTGATCCCATCTTCATCTTGTAAGGGAGACTCACTGCAGTCTTCTGCACAGGTGGTACCTACAGAATAAACAAAGTTTATTTTACTGGAGAGCCTCTCTGGGGCCAAAGTTGGCTCCTGGCCTGCTGATAGGTTTGTGATTGATAGGCAATAATGACAGCAAATCTGTGTGAGAGCTGCAACTCTGCCTAATGCAAGGGGAGTTATTCCTTGGTCAGGATATAATTGTTCATTTCCACTTGACTGCTGGTGGGCTGGAGGACTTTTTCTTCTGGGCTTTCTGTAGTGACAGACAGGCATTGACAAATGGCTCGTTGGAGTGATTCTTACACTGCCCTCACTGGAATGAAACCTCACTGGAATGTGGTTTGAGCACCTTTGGTGCCCTGTGCCCAGTGTCCAGCCTGGTTTAGATGAGCCATGTGGCACCTTCAGCAAGGCTGTGCTGTAGCAGAGGGTTGTTATGCTGTCAGAGCAAGGCTGCTGCTGTAGCAGGGCATTGTCTGTTGGCACCTGTATTAATGCCAAGAGTCCAGGTGAGAAGCAAGGATTGAAATAAAAATATTTGGGACTGACTCCCTGCTTCCTCCATCTTTACCCCGTGGTATTAATGGTGCTGGGTTTATTTAATGATTTATGTGAAGGAGACACCTCTCTCTTCAAGGTTGGTGTTTTGGTTGACAAGAGAGGGCTGCTTGCTGAGTGGCTGGGACTTCCCACACTAATGTTTTTCTTTTTGTTAGCCTGGAATAAATTTCACATGGTCCTGGGTGACACGAGTCTGTTGGCTTTACTGATTTTTTTCACAGTATTTTTGGTTAAATGTCTCCCTTTCATTTTTTGCTTTCCAGGGTCCATCACTTAAGCAGTTTATGGACATTTTTTCTCTTCCTGAAATGACACTGCTGTCTTCAGTCATTGATTACTTCATCAATCATGGCATTGAGTTTGACCAGGTGCATCTCTACAAAGACATATCTGTAAGTGAAATGTCAACAGCTCCCACCACATCAGAGCTGTGAGCTCTGCAGGACCCAAACCCAAGGAGCTGGCAGTGATCAGCCTGACATGACAGCTCTGTTGTCCCTTTAGATCAAAGCACTACCAGGGAATATTCAAAGCTGTGTTTTCAGAACATGTTTGGGTTCTGTCTATACTACAGAGCTGGTGTTTCTGGTGTACCACGTGTAGGAGTGCCTAGGCTGCTTAGGCTGAAGGTCCTTCCATGGAAAATATGTCACAAAGCTTGTGTAAATATTTTCTGGTTCTGCAGACTTTAAAATTGTTTTCCTTAGTATCTCATTTTTCAAAGAGCCTTGGTCTAGCCATGTGCCAAACAGTTTACTTTATACAGTGATTGTTGTAAAACACCTCTTCATGCTTGCTCTGAGAATCCTGTAGCCCTTTCAAGCTGCAGAGCAGTCTGATCCCTGGGTGACTGTAGCTTTCATGTGTCATTTACTCCAAGGTGTTAAGTGGCACTTGAAAGGGATTATCAGCATTGTTGGGGCTGTTTGACCTCTTAGTTAATGCTGTAGACAAGATGTAAGTGCTGGGGATTGCTGCTCTGGGTGCCTTGTGCTGACAGACAACACATTTTCCTTATTGCACTCCTTTTTCCATGGAGAAGGGTTTTGATTGGTACCTTGTGGGAATCTTAGACTCACCCAGTGGCTGTTCAGTTCTGGGAGGGAAATGGGGCTCCGTGGGGAAATGGAGCTGCTGCTTTGTGATAAGGATCCACCTGTCAGCTGTGTGTCCTGACCTTCTGTTGGTGCTTGATAGGAATGTGCCAGCTCATTTCCCACAAGACCTTAACATATTTCAAGGGTGTTGGACGTTTCTTCTCTTGAGGTGGGGAAAATGGGAAGAGGGGATACAGCTGACTCCTGAGGCCTTGTGTGAAGTATCTTTGAACCTTCTTTTGAGGTCAAATGGATGTGTTCCTAACTGAAATCTTGAGAGCAGGGGGATGGTTGCCACAGCTGATACAAGTCCAATGCAGGGCAATTGGTGTGGTTCAGCCCTCAGACTCCTGAGTGCTAATCCTGGCTTTGTCCTTTTGGTGGACAATGTCGTCATCCCTGAGGAACAAGTAAAGTTGGCAAAGAAGAGAGCTGTGACAGAAAATCCATGGCAGTGCCTGAAATCTATATTGAAACTAGGGATCATCATGTGCTCTCACCAGAAGAGTTCTTGCTTTTTTCCTGTTACAGTGAGGATAAACAAACATTTTTGTAAAACTTATCCCTTTGCAGTACCCAAGTTCAAGTGCAAAGAAATGCTTTGTGCACACGAGCACAGAGATCTTTCCATGCCTGCAGACAGGTGTCCCAGAGGACTCACAAAGCCCAGCTGTTAGAACAGCACTGGCTTAACCTGACACCCTGCTGTACTCATGGAGGTACTGCTGATGCAGCCTGTGTGTTCAGGAGCAGGTGAAGTGCTACAGGCACTGCACTGCATCAAAAGGGCAGACCCTGCGGTATGGTAAAGGCTGAAGCTGACATGTGATTAAAATAATCCTGTCACACCAGTTTGGTCCCTTCATATTTGAGAGTAAGAAGGTACAGTTTACCCTGCTTCCCCTTGGAGGCATTTTTTGAGTCCTGTTTGCCAATGCTCCAAGATTTTACCTGCAGAAACCTTATAGTTTTCCTTTATTTTCCCCCTTCTTTTGTTTTTTGAAGGGCAGGAGTTTAGGGAAAGAGCACACCGAAATTTTTCTTCTCTGCAAAATTTTGATGCAAGTCCAAAGTTCTGCTTGCTATTAGTGACAGTGCTGGTTAAAAGAAAGTTGTTTTCTTGTTAGAGCTCCTGCTCTCTGTTCAGATTCTTTCCAATAAAGCAATGAGATGTGACCTCTGCCTTTTTACCCTTCAAATCCACACGGTGGGAAGAAGCTTCTAAAACCCAGTTTTGAAGTGGTAATGCCTCCACCATCATCATCCCCTTTTAAGCTGTAAATTGTGGTTCTCTCCAGCTCTGCAGGAAATTTTTGGGGGGTCATGAGTTTCCCCAGCACTGCCATGAGACCAGCTGAGTGTGTGGCAAGTGTCACTGTAGTGATGTCAGTGGTGAGTGTGGGACTTAGTCTGAAAGGACAGCTCCTGAAGGGGCACACGCAGTGTCACAGGAATTTAAGGGTTCTGGGGAAAGGCAGCATTTGTTTACCTGTGTAAATTGTCAGGGATGAAAATAGTGCTGTTCAAACAAGCATTTGCATGTGCTAACATTGCAAACTCTGTTGCTGCTCTGGAAATAGTTTTGTGGGTCTGGCATATCTTGCTCTATGGAGATTTGGGCAGAATCTCAGTTGGGTGTGTCCAAAAATTTGCTGTATCTTGGCTTCTGGCCTGGAAAATAGAGGATATTTGGATGCCATTGACAGCATCTGTTTTAACTTGCTTCCCTCCCAGCTGTGTTTTGTGCCACCCTCCTGGTGGGAGCCTCTGCTCTGCCTGTGCACACTGGCCACCCAGGGCAAGGAGCTTGGCTTGTGGGGAGCACATTGGGATCACAGGATGCTCTCCTCTGCTGCTGTTCGCCCTGGCCCACTCCTGTCCTTTGGGTCACACTTGGCAGAGCTTCCACAGACACAGGGAGGAAGAAAAGCCAGCTGGTGTCTGAGATAGTTCAGTGTTGGGACAGTAAATGGTTTTGGAGTGGCACAGTCTTTATTGCCTTGGAACCAGTGGGGAAACGTGCTCATTTCCAAGGGCAGGAAGGAACTTGTGCTTTCACAGAGAAGTTTTGAGGTTTTCCCCCTTACACTGCATCAGCTGAGCCAGCCACCCTGTTCTTATATTGACATCTTGGTGAGCCTTGATGGGCAGGCTCTGCTGCTTTGCAGTGTTGGAGTTTTTGTTCATTCAGCAAGGAGGGGATGTATCATTACTGCCTTCCTCCTCTGGTGGCAGTAGGTTTGCATGCAGGGAAACAGGAATGCCATGTTGTAAAACTGAAACATTTTCCCCCCTGCTCTTTTCTTTAGGATGCAATTAGAGATGTTCATGTGAAAGGAGTGATGTACAAATGGATTGAAAAAGATATGGGTGAGTTAAATAGAGCTCTGGTGCCAAATTCACTTGTCACTTCCTCAGTCTTTCTCTTCAGATAGGACTGATGGGGATGAGGAAGGCCACTTTGTCACCATGGTGGTTCATTTCCTGCCTGCCTGAGGTGGATCTGCCTCAGACTTTTTGCATCTTTAGTGGCACAGGGGCTAGGTTTGGGTTGGTTTATAGAAATGTGGTCGTGACTTATGCCAAAGTGTTCTGATGGCTGCTGTGTGTTTCATTCTGATACAGAACAGTATATTCTGCACGGGGATGAAATCTATGCTGTGCTGAACCGCCTGGTGAACCACAAGAAGAAACTGTTCCTCATCACAAACAGTCCCTTTAGCTTTGTGTGAGTACCATTATTGCTCATCAATGGTCACCGTGGCACAGCAAGAGCTGTGCAGGGCACTCCCTCCTCTGAGCACCTGGAATTTGTGTGGGACAGGGGCAGTAGTCATGGAGCTCTCTGGGAACTGTTTGTGGCCAGTGTTGCACCCACAGCACTGATCTCACTTCTTGAAGAAGTTACAAGGCTGTGGCTGGCCACAACATTACAGACCTGACACTTTCCATTGCCTCTAGCAGTGTTTGCTGTCTCACAGACCTCCCTGGGCTGCCAGTGGTGCAGAAGAAAATGTGTGACAGCTTGAAACAAAGCACAACATCAGTACTTCATACAATGAGACAGCCTCGGGAGGTTCACAAATCTGCATTCTTTGTTACTGAAATAAGAGTGACTTTAGGGCATACTGTTGTAAAGATGCAGTGCTGGGTGAAGAAAGTGTACTGGACTTGTTAATTTTTCTGTTCCTTTGCCCTTAGGGACAAAGGAATGAAGCACATGGTTGGCAAGAACTGGCGGGATTTATTCGACATGGTCATTGTGCAGGCGGACAAGCCCAACTTCTTCACGGACCGGCGCAAGTACGTGTCCAGGGATTCCTGCTCCTCTGGCCTGCAAAAAGCAGTGCTTTGCTAAGCATAGTCTAGCTCCAGCAGGAATTCAACCTTCCAATGTGCTCTCAGATACTCTCTGAAGAGGCAAGAATTGACCAGTCTGGGAATAAGTGGATAGAATGTGTAGAGGCAAGACGAAAAAGTTTTTAAAATTGGCATGAGAGATGGCCATTTCTTGTCCTGAGAGTGGGACAAAATCTTTTCTTTTCCTCTTCCCCACAGCAAGTATCTGTGTGGTTTGTTTTTTGAGGTTTTTTGGGGTCTTGTTTGTACTGGATACATGCTGTTTGGGAACTGGCAGCTCTGGAAGCCTTTGTACGTGGCAGCTAGGCTTTGTGGTTAGCTAGGAGCTGCCAATAGACAGGCTGCTGTCCTTACTTTGCTCTTTGGCTTCTTTGCTTTGGGAACTTGTGTCTGCTTAGCTGGGGGATTGGTCTGTTCTCTCCTTTGTATGTATTTTCCTCCCCCACTAGCCAGACCGTTGGCATATGCTGGAATAAACCAATGGAATGGAATGGCTGTATAAGCTGTGCTGGCCTGGTAAAGGTTTTTTTCATGGGCTGCAAGTGAAGTGCTTTACAAGCACAGCCTGGAGCTATGATGATCTGGTCCTCTTGGACATAAAACCTATGGCTGCCTGGTGCCTCAGATCCACTCATGGAGTGGAGAATGTCCTGGCAAGCCCTCGGGAAAAACAGGAGACAGCTCAGTTCACCTGGTGGTCTCAGCATGGGGACTGCTTTCCCTTCTCTCTGCAGGCTTGCTTTATCCTATTAGGACATTCCATGGTCTCTGTTGGGCTGGGGCATAGCCAGGTTGGAAGAGCACACAAAGGGTTTCATGGCAAAGCCTTCTTAGCCTTGGCATTTCCTGATGGTTATTTTCTTCCTCTCTGTATGTGAAAATAAGAATAATTGTTAGGGATTTTGGCATAAAAGGGTTACAGTCAATGAAGACGCATTTTGAAAAGGTATTTCTCTTTCATACTTTCTCTTCCTCTGAGAAAATAGTGCAGAAGGCCCAGAAGGTCATTTAGATCTCATATAGAGCTTTTATTTAAAGTTGTTACATAGGTAAACAAGTTTTGTGATTCAAATGTTCTGGTTGCTGGGTAACAATCATCAAAAATCAAAAGAAGCTGAAATCTCCCCCCATTTTTTCCCAGACCTTTTCGAAAACTGGATGATAAAGGCTCACTGCAGTGGGACAAAATAAACCAGCTGGAGAAGGGAAAGATCTACAAAGAGGTAAAGTGAATGGGTGCATAAGGGATGTCAAGCAAGAGTCTGGAATGGTGGGGACTTATAACACGCCTGCAGTTATGGAAATCACTGGAAAAACAGGACAATCTGCTTGGTTGGGGTGAGGGGAGATGATGGGTTCTGCTGTAGGACACTTGTTCATGTTTGGTGTTTGAAAAGTAAGGAAGTCCTTGCAAAGAGCACCTGTGTGGGTAGGGGGTGTTTTTAAGAAGACACACACAGGGCTCTGTGCTGGCTGTGGGCAGTGGAGATGCCCTCTGTTCCCAGGAGCTCTCACTGGCCTGGTAGGACACTGTCCCCCAGAATGCTTCCAGCATGGCCTTGGCACTAGGGATGGAAGGACAGGGACAAGAGGGAAAAAGCAGAGCAGGGCCAGGTAACTTAAGCTGTGGGGTACTTGCTTTTATGTGCTGAGTTACCTCTGCCAGGCTGGGTTTTCCTTGCTGCTGCCTTGTTTGAGATGGGGAAGCAGGGAAACATCCCCTGGATGTGTGGGAGGAGCCAGTGAATGTCCCCTGCCCCTGTGTACAATGAAACCTTCACCCTAGGGGGTCTGCTCTGATTGTCCAGCATGGCAATTGAGCATTCTTCCCTCAGCTCTTCTGATTGTCCTGGTCCTGAAACTCTTGTCCTGGAGGGGCTCCCAAGAGCATCATACTTGAGGCTAGAAAGGCACAGGTCTCTGAAACCTGTTGTGCATGCAAAGATCTTCCACACCTCGCTCCAAATTGTTTTCCATAATGTTGGAAAAGGTGGACTTGTGTACAGTAAATAAGGAATAAAGAAACAAAGGTGATCAAATGGGGTGCAAAGCATCAAAGAGGGTACAAAACCTCCTGACTCTCCCCTTCTGGAAGGACCAGCATGTCTGAAGATGAGCTGCAGCTCTGGTGAACTTGCTGCCCTGGGTGTTGTCCTTGCAGCTGCTCTGTCCCCTGAGACAAGCTGCCTCTGGCTTTAGGACGGTTTGTTCTTGATTATTTGAGCTGTGCAATCCCACGGGAAGAAACTGTTAGTGAGATTGAGGTCAAGTAGCTGGGACCTGACCTGTGGTAGCTGAGTAGGTCATGTCCTTGAGTAGTGCTGTTGGGAAACCTCTGTCTGGTGGGTGTGCCAAAGTGCTGGGCTGGTGTCCATCCTCTGCCAAGAGCTAGGAGCTGGGAACATGCAAGTAGAGCTCATTCCCAGTGGGTTAGCACTCCCTCAGGAGAAAGGCACACCTCACCCATGGAGTTTATTGCTGCATTAAATCCTGCACTTGACCCACCTATATCTTGTGGCCACAGGTTGCTCACCCAAGTGAATAGTGCACTGAGGAAGGGAAAAGATGAGGGAGGAAGGTGGGCTGGGTAGGATTTAGGGCCCCTCTCCAATTCTTCCCCACAGTTATATTTATCTGACTGCATTAAGACTATTGCCTTACTGTGGTTCTTAGGATGTGATGAAGTGTGTATCCTGGTTGTAGCCCACCCTGTCTCCAGGATTTTTGGTTTCCTGGAGTGCCACAATATGCTTCTTTCTGGCAAGTGTTAATGGCCATGGACCTGTGCTGCTGGTGTTGCCAGGGGCCTCTGAGCTGTTCCTGTCCTCTGAAGCAGGGCTGGATGGCAGGTTTTTGCTGTGGGTATCCCATGAATGGGACCTCAGGGATTGGTGTTTTGCCCTAGGGACTGGGAAGTGGAAGTGATGCCCTCTAGTCCCTCTGTTACAACAGATGTGGTGTTTTCTGTATGTGCCAAGTTTGTACTCCCATCCCTCTCCAGATCTGTGATCTTGGGGGAAAGGAGAGCAGAACCTGGAAGTCTCAGAACAGGTCTGTGGCTCCGTGGAGCTCCAAGCACAAGTTTCCTGGCTGTCAGGTCCATTGCTGTTTGAGGTGACTGGAGCACAGCAAGGGACTCTCCTCCTTCCAAGGCTGTCCTCCATTTCCTTCTCTGCCAGTGGCTTCCTGAGCCCTCATGTGAGCAGCAGCAACCTTGTGTCCAAGAAGTGCAGAGGCTGCCCTGTCCTGTTTCTGTGCTGTTAAGGGAAATCTGCTCAGCTCCAGGGAGGCTGCAGGAACAGAAGGCCCAGCACCCTGGTCCTGGGCAGCCTTGGCTGTGCCTACAGCAAACTGCCTGTGGCTGCTGGGGGGCTGCCCTGTGTGTGGGGGCTCTTTGGCCAGGCTGGTGCTGGTGCTTGGGGGTGCTGGCTCCCTCCTGCCACTGGAGACTGCCAGAGGGATTGCTGCTGACTGGCTCATAGGTTTGCACTGACTGCTTGTGCTGGTCTGCTGGCATTGATGGGGCCATTTCCTTTCCTAGTGGGTTTTTTTTTTATGACTCATGGAAAACTCATGTGGAGATGGAAGGGTAGTTCCTGAAGTGCCTTCTGTGCATGAATGCATGTTTGGAAAGCTTTGAAAAAGCTGCTTGGTGCTGTGCTTTAGCTGGTGCTTTGGGGTTTGATTTGTTTTACTCAGCTGTGAATCTGTGCAGGTTGCCTGGCTCTTTAGCTTGGTTAAACAATTCCTGTGGACATGTGGGTGTTGTTAATCTTTGGGCTTGGGAGGGTGGTCGGAACAGCTCCTGACTCCAAAAGCCTTGCCTGGCAGTGCTCACCTTCCCCTGGTGCACCCTGTGAGGTGAAATCATCACCTGAGACCAACAACTAAACCCAGAACACCTGGGCTTCTTTCTGCCCATCCTCAGGCTCTTCTAATTTACGTGTCTCTTGGCCTCTAAACTGCCTCCTTTTGTTTCCTTTTAAGACCATGTTGTCTTCTTGACTTGCTGTGCCCTAGACCATAGAGTTTCCCCTGAATTCCCAGTTTGCAAAAACTCTTTGGAAGAGTTTTTGCCTTTTTCTCTAGCCTTAAAAAAGCTGAGGGATGTACAGGGGATCGTCACATGGGAAGAAAGTGAAGTGAGGTGGGGAAGGTGCTCACAGCTGCATGTGCTCAGGGGGCCTGTACCCACATCTCACTCTGAGCTCCTGTCACCTGCAGGGCAACCTCTTTGACTTCCTGAGGCTGACGGGCTGGCGTGGATCCAAAGTGCTCTACTTTGGTGACCACCTGTACAGTGACCTTGCGGTGAGTGAAACGTCTGCTCTCCACTGAGCTGGGAGCAATCCCACGTGGCTGCTGTGCCTGCAGATGGGCTGGAGAGAAGGCAGGACCTGCTCTGAGTGCTCAGGGCTGTGTTGGGTGCCCCCACAAAGGCTTCCCCACTGCTGTCAGACATGCAAGTGCTGGAGAAAAGGCTTCTGAAGTACTTTCTGTGGGTAAAGTGTGAATTTGGGAGCAGTTCCTATTGATCCCACCTTTTTAGGTACTTCATGCAACTGACCCTAGTGACCAGGAGATGGCTGTTATTGGCCTGGGCCATGGATGGCTGTCCCCTGAGAATGTGAAATGGGAGCAGACACGCTTCTAGGAACCAGGGTTGTGTTTGGCTGTCAGTCTTTATGTTGAATTCTTGCTTGTTTTTTCACCCTGACCTCCAGGACCTCATGCTACGTCATGGCTGGAGGACTGGAGCCATCGTTCCTGAACTGGAGACGGAGATCCGGATCATAAACACGGAGCAGTACATGCACTCCCTGACCTGGCAGCAGGCCCTCACTGGGCTGCTGGAGAGAATGCAGGTAAACAGCTCCTGGCTGAGCAGGACAGGTTATATGCTGCCTTGAGTCTGAATTTTGGGTTTAGCCTGGGGATGAGGGGATGTACCATCTTGCCTGGCTCTCAGAAATATCTCCTCCTCCTCCTGGTGCCATGGGCTCTGGGTTTGTGAGTTACAGTGGAAATTGCAGGGAGCTGAGGTGTGGCCTGCAGGACTAATGGATGTGATGCTTTCTACTGCTTTCTTTGCAGATGTATCAGGATGCAGAGTCAAAGCAAGTACTGCTGGAGTGGATGAAGGAACGGCAGGAGATCAGGTGAGCATTTTCCTCCCTCACTTGTGAGGTCTCTTAGGGGCTCCCAGGCCCTGTTTTGTGACCTGCTTTGGGGATAATGCTGCTGCTGCCTAGGGGGTTGAACTGGTTTGAAGGCAGGGTGGGAAAGAGGAGTGCTGGGAGGGGTTGGTGGGCTGGAGTGCATGGAATGTGCATCAGTCTCACTGCACAGGGACTGGTCTGCATCACAGCCTCGGGGGGCAGTTCTTGGGGTGACCCCTAATGCTCAGAGCGTGGGCTGGCCCAGGGCTAAAGGAGTGGGAAGAATCTGTAACCACACATTTTGTAGTTTTAGCTATAAAACACCATCTCTTTCTTCTCAGGTCTCTGACGAAGAACCTCTTCAACCCCCAGTTTGGAAGCATCTTCCGCACATTCCACAACCCCACGTACTTCTCCCGCCGGCTGGTGCGCTTCTCTGACATCTACATGGCTTCCATCAGCTGCCTGCTCAACTACGACATGAATTTCACCTTCTACCCCCGGCGCACCCCTCTGCAGCACGAGGCTCCGCTCTGGATGGATCAGCTGTGCACGGGCTGCATGAAGACGCCCTTCCTGGAGGAGATGGTGCACATCCGGTGAGGGGCAGGTACTGCAGGCGGCGCAGCCGGGGCTGGAGGGGGCCGGGCGCTCGGCCGGCAGCTCCTCTGTCTACCACTAAAGGGCGTTTGACACTTGGTATGTGTGTAGGTGGTGTGTTTATTTCTCCTCTCACTGGCTCCATCCCTTTCCCTGAAGTGCACTGCAGGCCGGATGGACGATGGGTGCTTGTGCACGGAGTCCTCTCTAGGAGTAGGTGAGAGGGAGGGGCCAATGCTGGTGGATGGGACACTGCCCCTCCCTGCTCTGTGCCCACACACGTGGCTCAGGCACGGAGCTCCATATGTCCAGTGCTCGGTGAGAGCAACCCACAGGAGCTGTGACAAGGTGTGCCAGGGCTAGAGCTGCCCCCATAGCCTGGGACTGCAGCATGGGTGACTCTGCAGATGGACAGGGAGGGTCAGGGCTGCCAGCTGGACAACCACTCAAGCCCATCAGTGAGTGCATCACATGACAAAGCATCAGCAGTGTTACCTGTCCAGCAGCCCCCAGCCCCATCCTGCTCCCCACCAGACTGGTCTGTCCAGCTGGGGACTCTGGTGGGTTACTGGGCAGGATGCACAAGCCTTGGGTCTGGGAGTAGGTCACAGGGTCTCAAAGATACTGTTTGGGAACATGGCTGGGTTTTGAGAAAGCTTAAGGCTGCTGGTATTTTTGGGTTTGGTGCGATGTGACATCAATACTTTGGCAATTGATGTGGTATGGTCTGTTGTGAGCTGCAGGGGGGTGTGTTCAGCCCTTCAGGGAAGTGCAGGGGTGGCAGCAGAGGTGGTGGCCTTCCATCTGTGTTTGCTGACGTGGGGCCTAAGGTGGCTGGAGGGGCAGATGAGGATCTCTGGGGAGGGAGCAAGTATCAAGTGCTGTGGGGAGCATGGCCAGGCCAAGCCCTGTGGAGCCTCCTCAGCAGAAGGAAGAGCAAAGAGATGCTGATAGTGATGCCAGAGTCTGTAGTATGAGACAGGAAGCTCAGGAAGGTGAGAGCTGACTTAGGATGGGAGGTGCAGAAAGTGGGCTCTGCACCTGGCTCAGGGCCTTGCTGGTCCTGTCAAGGCTTCAGAGTGCCCCAGGGCCATGCAGGGTGAGGTAGAGAGGGGGTGTTGGGAGTTTGTGCTCTCTGATACTGCTGCCCCTGAGAGACAGGAGATCACGCCCTCAGAAAGCTGGCTGGTGTGTGAGAAGTGATGGCTATAGGATGATAGTGATTGCTTTGCTCCTCCTTCAGATAGCAACAAGGGTGGCAGTGCAGCTTGCTCAGGGGCAGTCGGTGTTGAGGTGACAGGAAGGAGAGGGGGAACAGAGAAAGGAGGGCCTAGCAGGGAGCAAGCACAGAGGGGAATGAGAGACTGCAGAGTGGGTAAGGGCTGTGGGCTGGGAGGGAGCTGGAGATGGGCACCAGGGGCTTGTGATGGCTCTGAGGGCTGGGGGTGTCAGCATGGGGGCAGCTGAGGAAGAGGAACCAGGGCAGTGTGGAGGACCCTGTGCCAAAACATGTGACTCAAAGAAAGGCACTGTGTGTGTCAGCAATCCTCAGTGGGTGTCACACACACACACAATCTTCTCCTGCATGTTCCTCCCCAGTCCTGTGCCAGGCTGTCCTGTCAGTCTGTCACTTGTGTGTCACTGCCTTGTCTTTGTGCCATGTGCCAGCCTCTCGCACACTTTCAAGATGCCTTGTGCTCAACTCAGTGGCTTGGACAATCTGTTAACGTGGCTGCTCTAATCAAACACCTGTAGTAGGTGCATGTGGCACTTGTCTTTGTCCTGTATGTAGTGTGTAGCTCAATAAAGGTCTGCAGCATGTGTAACTAACTGACTAACCCGCTCACTGTGCTCAGGAGGGCTCCTCCGCCTGCCCCGGAGGCACAACCAGTGGCAGCCTGGGCTGAAGCTGGGGTGGGCATCGGGCAGAGGCTGAGGTGTGCAGCCCGGAGCAGTCGGTGCCCTTACAGCAGGAGTGCAGTCGGGGGGCACCCGGAAAGGGTGTTCGGGGTGGTGACTGCCGTGGCTCGTACCGGACCATGGGCAGTGTGAGGGCACAGCAGCGAGGCCCGGCGGGCTCTGGGGGGTGCTGCACGTCAACACCGAGGGCCATACGTCGCTGGGAGCGGCCGAACTGGGCCCTGGGTGCTGGAGGTTTGGGCAGGAACCACCTGGGGCCTTAACAGGCGTTGGACCGGGGCGAGAAGGGGCTGCAGCTCCCACCTGCGGGGCGGGCGGTGGGAGAGCGGGGCGGCGAGGCAGGCGCGGGCACAGCCGGTGGCGCTGAGCTGTTTATTTCCCAGCGGTGCTGTGCGGTCCGGTCGGGGTCACTGCGAGAACCCGCGGGGGTCGGTGCCGGCGTCCGCCAGAGGCGGGTCCTGCGGGAGAGAGCGCGGCGTGAGCG
>WEIU01001417.1:209200-278602 GCA_013389925.1 Aegithalos caudatus
CCCCTCACGCGCAGCCACCGGGACCCTGCAGCCCGCACACGCCCCGGCCGATCCCCCCGGCTCCATCCACCGCCCGCGCCCCCCGTCCCGCTCCCCAGCTCGCCCGTACCTGATAGTACCCGAACTGCCCCAGCTGCCGCCGCCTCTTCACCCAGTAGTAGGTGACGCCGGCACCCGCAGCCAGTGCCAGCGCGAAGCACAGCGCTGACAACGTCCCCGTGGCCACGGAGCCCGAGCCCTGCGCCGCCCCGTTCACCTGTGCCGAAAACGGTGGCCCCGTCACGGCGNCACGGCGCTGCCCCGGCACAGCCATGGCAGCGCCCCTGCTGCTGCTCCCCTGTGGGACCGTGGGCAGCCCTCCCAAAATGAGCCGTGCCAGAGAGCAGGGGACAAGGCCAGTTCTTGGGATGACTCTGTCACATCAGCCCTGGTGTCAGCCCTGTTCACGCCCCAGACTCACCTGGCCGAGGTGAACAACGGGCGGTGGGATCCTCAGTGGCTCTGCTATCACGTGAATAATGCCATTGAAAGCTGCGATGTCCCACTCCACTATCATCGTGTCATTGATCCCCTTGGCGTCCTACAGCACAGGACATAGATGATGTCACCTGCCCAGAAAGGCTCCCCATCATTCCCTATCTCAAGACATGTGGTGAAAACTTGTGGCTTTTTTTGTCCTTTGCCAAGGCCAAACCTACTGAGTGCTCTGAACTGTTGCTCGCTGGGAGGTCTGATACATGGAGGTCGTATCCTGACTGGGATGGGATGATGGTGCCCGCTGTGAGGTTGAAGCTGAAGAGGACAACATTGCTGGATGACACGTGGAGCTTCAGTTCTTCTCCTGTCAGTGTCTGAATAAGCACCAGTGCACAGGGGTGAGAAATGGATGAGCTGGTCTCTCCTTGCTGCTGTGCAGCCCCCCAGTACAGCCCAGACTCTCTCCATGGACAGACAGCTCCATTCATGGACAACACGGCACAGAATGACTGTGCAGAGCAGAGGGGATTTGCCACCCTTAGGATTGTCAAAGCTCAGCTGGAGAAGGCTCTGAGCATCCTGACCTAAATGGCTCTTTTGAGGCAATGTCTGCACTGGAGACCTCCAATCCACTGGCCCTCTCTGACTCACATTCCTCCTCCCCCAGACTATTTCACACCATCATGCCACCTTTGGTGACACCTGCTCTCCTCTGGGGCTCTGATAGTTCATCCCCGCTTGCTTACCTCATTGTCTGCAAAACCAGAATTCAGAGGGGCAAAGAGAGTTTTGGGAGCAGAGACATCAGACAAATACATGAAAAAATCCAGTCCTTCTTCTGTGTCATTGGCAAAATTGAGCAACATCTGGAAGAGATGGGAGATGTTCCCCATCAGCTGGCACATTGCTGGCAGCCCAGTGCCGTCACCTTCCCCAGCCCAGGAACCCCCCAGCCCTGGAAAGAAAGCCCCTCTGTGTCTGTAGCCTCTACCTTGCACACAGACCAAACCCCAGCTCCTCCCTGAGAAGGAGGAAGAAGCAGCAGGAGAGTCCTTACGGAATAGAAGGTGGAGAAGCGGTCCTGGTCTGCAAGCACGTCGGGCAGCTTCCCACTGCACCAGTACCCATCTCCCACAAACCCATCCCGGCAGGTGCAGGTCACATCTGCAAAGGAACACCAGGGAGTGACTGCACTCACCAGTGCTGGCTGCACCAACCACCTTGTGATTTCTGGATACCCTCATCACATTCCCTCTGGACGTGGGCATGGGGAGAGGGGGTGTGTCTGCTCTCACTCTCTAGGGCAGTTCCCTGCCTGCTGTCCTGACACAGCTCTTGTGCCCAACAGGACTGTCCCCTGGAAAAGTGCTGGCAGCACTCACCCTTCTCCTGGTAGCAGAATGCATCCCAGGTCTCACTCAGGTTGCTTCGGGAGCCGTAGTCCACAATGCCCACGTGGCTGGACCCGCAGCTGGGGTTGGGGTAGGCTGTGGGGTATCCAGCTGTGCCATTGTCCAGCCAGCCCACCAAGCACAGATGGAATCCCATCTAGAAGTGCAAAATCAATTGTTGGATTAAAAATAGCTGTGTCCCAGGCTTTCTGCCCCAATGAATATTCCCATTGTGCCTCATCCAGCATACCCCCAACACCCAAACTGTTGGACATGGTCACAAGTCCCATCCCAGTGTGACTGGCGAGACCCACCAGCCCTCCTGTTTCATGGACGTAAATGGAGCAAATAGGGCCTGGCTGAGGGGATGAGAGGTCACCCACCCACAGGTCACCTCTGGGCTGGCCCAGGCCCCGGGAAATGCATGGGCTGTCCCAGCCCCACGAGGGGACAGAGCCACCCCTGCCCTGACCTGCTGTGCTGCTGCCAGCTGCTGGAATGTGGCCAGGGAAGCTCCTTCTGCAGCACAGGCTGCCTGAGCCTGCTCATAAGTGAAGTCATACTTTTTCCTGGGTGACTGCAGGTGAAACACACCCATGGTCTTATCTGCAAAATACCAAAGCCCAGGAGCATCAGTACAGGACACACTGAGCCACCTCCCTGGGCAGCACTGCCAAGGAAGGTGGGATGTAGACAAGGCAAAAGTGAGGGAGAGGCTCCCTCTGAGCTTCTGGCCTGCCACATGGGAGCCACTGCCACCAGAGGCCATCTCACATCACAGGCAGCAGACAAGGATGGCTCATCCTCCCCATATGACATGTAGGGATAAGGAAATGTGAAAACCATGCCAAGCTACAGAGGTGAGTCCCTGTCCCGTTGGCCACCCCACCCTCCAGCTCTCCTGAGGGGAGCTGCAGGCCAAAGGTGAAGGATGAGGAGACGTGGCCTCTCCATGGAATGTCCTCCCTGGCCCTGCAGGGCTGAGCACCCTCACCGTGGAAGTGCAGGTCGGTGCAGGTGGCCTCCCGATGGCACTGCCCGTTGTCCTGCAGGCAGCGGTCTGTGGGGGGCACCAGCTCCGGCAGGCACTGGATCCCGTCACCCACGTAGCCCTGCTTGCACTCGCAGCGCCGCTCGTTCTGCAGCACAGGGGAAGGGTGCAGCTGTGTCAGGGCTATCACACAGATGCCAGCTGGGGATCCTTGCATCCCTGCGGACATGGGGATGAGCCTGCAGGATGCTTCTACAGCCTGCTGGGGCTGTGACAGGGCTGTGAAAAGCCACGTGGCCTGTCCTACCCCACAGCCAGGCAATGTCACATGGAGTCCTTGCACATGCTGTTTGTTTGAGCTGAGCTTTGAGGTATGTGGCTCCTGACTCTTGTACTACACCGTGCTCCCCGTCCCATCTTCTGGCCTGTGGTGATCAACTACGGTTCTACAAAAACGGCCAGCATTGTCCTTGAAGGACCATCCAGGAACCCCCAAAACAGCCCAGGAATGACACAACTGACGCAGCTTTTGCTCCTTAGAAAGAGGAGTGGGGAAAAACAGTCTCAGTATAACATCCCCAGAACTACCACAGCAGCACAGCCCCTGCCTGGTGGTATCCACCCGCAGGATGAGCGCAGCACCGGAGGGCACTGGAGAGGAGGGGCAGGGTACCGCAGCAGGGGGGACACTGTCAATGTCACATGGCTGTCCCAGGGCACCCAGCTGGGCGGATGTCCCCGGCGCTGGGGGCCGCGCTCACCGGGCCGGTGCTGATGCAGTGGGCGTGCTCGCTGCAGTCCCCGTTCCTGCCGTCGGCACAGCGGTCGATGGGCTCGCAGATGTAGCCGTCGCCTGTGTAGCCGGCGCCGCAGGCACAGGACACGTTCACGCCCGTTTGTGAGCACTGTGCGTGCCTGGCACAGCCCCCGTTGTCCTGGCTGCACATGTCGATCACTGCGGGAGGGAAGTCCCGGGTTAACCGAACCATCTCATGAGGTGTCCTGGGGGTCACAGCCTGGCTGTCCTGCCAGTTGTCACCCCAAGGCGCCCATCGGCAGACGGTCACCTGCCGCCCGGTTCCCCCCGCCCGCCACCCCTCCAGCCCAGCCGGGGTGGCTGCCCCGTACCTGAGCAGGTTCTCCCGTCCCCCTCGTAGTGCAGGTCGCACTCGCAGAGGTTGCCGGCGCGGCAGGCGGCCTGGGCGTGGCACGGGGGAGAGCAGGTGGGCGCCACCACTGAAACCAGAACGCAGCCGGCTCACAGTGACCGCAGGGCTGTGACACGGGCACGGCTGCCAGCACCAGCCGCTGCCCCAGGCCACCTGCCCCACAGTCCCACCTCTCTCCCTCCCCCCGTTCTCTTCTGCAGGCGCCTTGCCCAAACACAGGGGTTTGTTACTCCATCGAACACACCTCAGATCTTAGCCTCAAGCCCTTCTTGGAGCACCTCTGAGCTCAGGGACTTGTTCATGATCCAGCAGAACTTTTCTCCTCTGCCCCTTCCTCACCACCCCAACCCTTGTGAAATTCGATAGCATGTGGCAGATCTCAGGATGAGCCTCACAACTGAGAGCTCCTTTCTAGAGATATTTCTGAACAGCTGCTCAAACTCCCCAGCTCCTGGGAAAGCAGCCATGTGGCAGCAGGTCCCAAGGCACAGCTGAGCATCCCTCACCCAGTCTGATCTCACAGCGGTCCCCAGTCCAGCCCTCGGCACAGAAGCAGAAGCCGTCGCCGTGCAGGCCTGCGTTGCACACACCGTTCTCAGTACAGTTGCACTCTGTGAGGAATGGACAAACACAGCATTTATGCCTTGGTGGAAAGGCTGGGGAAAGCCACGTGGCAGAAACGTGGCACTGTGGGCAGGTGTGAAGGTGGGCACAGGAGCCTGACACATCCCTTCCTGCCAGTCCTGGCCCCCTGTCACACACACCCTTCACAGAGGAAGAGAAGGCTCTGCACCCACAATACCCCATCACTCCTCTCCCTTGGGCATTTCTGGAACGTGTTTCTCTCTCTGAAACGTTCCTTGAGACCCTCTGAGGCCCAGTTTGGGATGGGAGGAGGGAGCACTCTCTTTTCCCACCCTTTGCTTTTGTCTCACATGGGCACAGGTCCCTGCTGAGCATGTCCCAGGTGATGCTCCTTCTGTACAGGGTTCATCACAACTTCTGTGTCCCCCAGCTCACTGAAGTTGTGAAATACTTTCCCCCAAACTGGGGCTCTCAGCTGTGCTCGACAAACGAGGAGGGGTCTTTGACTCTGTGGCCTTATCAGCTGGGCTGCAAGGGGGCCAGCCCAGCACGTCCCCTCTCCTGCAGCCCCCGTGCCGCGGCCCCTGCACGGCCCCTCCGCGCCGCCGCCCCGCCCAGCCGCGGTACCTCGGCACTCCGGGCCGTATCTGCCGGGCGCGCACAGCTCGCAGCCCGTCCCGATGAACTCCTGGCTGCAGTTGCACATCCCTGAGCCGCCGATTTTGTCATCGCAGGTCCCACGGTTGTTGCACGGTGCCTCCAGCCCTCCTGGGCACGCTGCAAATGGGGCACCTTAGTGTGGCTCTGGTGACAAAGGGACCCACTGCCCCCCACAGCAGGTGCCCCGGGTGCTGCTCACGGGGTCACAGCTCAGCAGTCTGGGGACATCCCATGACAGGAAAACTTAGGAATGGGGGCAAAAGGGACAAATCTGGTACAGCTTCCAGCCTGGGAAGAACCCCTGCTGTGGTGTGCTGGGTCTGTGCTGTCCTGCCCCACACTAACAGCAGACTCACCCAAGGACATGAAAGCTGCCCATGGCACAGAGGGCAGAGGCCAGGGAATGATTGAGCCTGGACAATATTTAGAGGTGAGTGACATGTCTGACAGCCACCCCCAGTAGCCCTGTGCCCAGGCTCTTCACAGAGAGTCTCCAAGGAAAGGGAACTCCATGTTGTAATCCCAGGTTTTGCTCCCTGCACTCTCTACAGGCCGGAGCTCCCTGCCCACCCTTCTCCAGGGAAGCACACTGATGGATGTCGGAGGCGCAGCGCCACCTCCCGCAGGGGACGGGCCGGGGCGGGGCAGGGCGTGCCGCTCACCCCGGCAGTCCCGGCCGTAGTGGTTGGCACAGCACTGCGGGAGCCACTGGCTGGAAACGCAGCTCCTCCTGCAGCCTCGTCTCAGAGGCCCCCTGGAAGAGAAGTGTCTCCGAAAGGGGTCCCACGGGGAGTGCCCCCAGGCCGGCCGCAGCAGGGAGTTGCGGTGGAACAGGAACGTGTTCCTCAGCAGGTGGTTTCCGTAGTAGTAGCAGCGCTTGGTTTCCCCCTGTGAGGAAACATGCAAAACACAGTTTGCCCCACTGGTCACTGGCAACTCACCTTGACTTTTCTTGTGCCACTCATTCAGTTTTATGACAGTAACAGAGGCTTTCTAATGTGCTGGGGCTGGTGACAATGGAACCCCAGAGGGACCTCAGGGACACGCCAGAACCAGCAGTGAGAATGGGGTACAGCCACTGCCTCCCACAGCTGCTCACCATGGGATCCCCAAGCCACTCCCAGGCTTTGCTATAAAGCACCCAGAGCCACCCCCAGTGCTGTTGGAGGGACCCCTGTGCCACTGTCACCCACCAAGCAAAGACCACTGGACCCCATATTTTTCAGCCCAGCTCCTGCATGACTTGGGCAAGGCATGACCCATGTGACTGAGCCAAGGGCTTGCCACATGCAGGTGGGCCCTCATTTTGCTGCTAAGACATGAGGAGCACATGGGTGTTGCCATCAGCCCCCTAAGAGTGTCCCCTCCCTGGTACAAAGCTGTGAGCTTTACCCGTTGAACGGAGCCAGCAGGGCAGGGGGGCTCGAAGCCACAGAGTCCACAGCTCTCCGTAGATGCCTGTGGAGGGGAGAAAGAAACCCACAACAACTCCATATGTGCTGCTGCCTCTCTTGGCTGCTCAGAGCTTTGCCAAGGAAGAGCAGCAAGCCCTGCAGACATCCCTTGTCCCAGGAGCAGGTCTGAACGGGTGGCCCAGGTCCTCATTCACCTCATCAGGTGCTCACCTGCAGCTCAACCAAGGTGAACTCATCACAGCGAGATCCCAGGTCTGGGGGCTCCAGGAGTCTGTCAATGCCATGAGCAATGCCCCCATTGAATTCCATGTGCCTCTGGATGATGGTGGCATCGCCGTCCCCCAACACAATCTCCCCCTAACAGAGGAAGAAAGCAACTTGTGATTCTGGCACATCCTGGCTGTACCACCCAAAAGTTGCTTGAGTTTGGCTGCCATGGCTTCTTAATCACCCCAAGAACTCCAAAATCTCTGTGCACATGTCCTGGATCACCCTTCCCACTTCACACTTTTCACAGCCACCTGTCCTAAGGATGGCCCCTGTCCATGCAGCACGTGCTCTCTAAAGGTTGTGGCAGCACGGGGTTGATTTTGCAGCCAGGTCATTGTGACATTCATGTGCAGGTACCACACAGCTCTGCACTTCCCTGCCAGCTGGCCATGCCTTGTGCCTCTCTACAGCCCAGCTGTACCAGGGAATGGGGTGTCCCAGCCTGCAAGCACCCAGCTCTATGTTCACCCCCTGCCAGAAGCACCAGTTTCCCCATGGCATGCCCAGGGACACTTGTCCCACAGGAAGCCAAGCCTGGAATCACCAACACTCACCACGTGGGCTTTGCTGCAACTGAATGTGATGGTGGAGCCATGCATGGAGCGTATGGTTTCAACCTGGGGCACGTTACCAGCAACAATCTGAGAGGGAAAAAGAATGTGAAGGAGAGACTGGCAAAACTGGCAGCTTGTGTTAACACATGATGAGGACAGGGTCAGGGGCCAGCCTTGGAGGGCTGTGATGTGGCAGTCCCTGAAGCTGGTGTGGGTGGCACAGCACAGCTGTGCTGGGTTGGTCCCAGATTCCTGCACAGTGAGAGGCCAGGGTGAAAAAAGCAGGGCCTGACTGCTCAGCTGGACTCTCCCCTCGTTCATACCCCTGTACACAAGAGCCTGTTTGTGAGCCTTGCTGCTCCCCAGAAGGTTTCAGCTCAGCCACCAGAGGTTCACAATGACGCTGTAGGTACCTCAAATGCTCAAACAGCTTTGGGTCTTCTTGAGAGAACTGATATGCTACGTGTTCTATGGCACCAAAATATTTGGCAAGGTCACTGTGACACAGCCATAGCAGAGAGTGGCCCCTCGTGTGGCCCTGGCAGCTCTAAGCCTGCGTGCTGTCACATTTACCTTGGTGTCCCTGATCATGTGTGCTTTGAGGTAGGAGGCCAGCACGTCCCGGTGCTCCCTGCGGTACAGGAACTTCTGCTGGTTCTCCGGGAGGGCGCTGAAGGCGGCGTCCGAGGGCCAGAGCAGCGTGAAGGGTCTGTGCACGGGGTCCGCCAGCAGCGGCAGCAGCTCCGCGTCCTGCCCGAGAGCAGAGGGAGAGGAGCGGCGCTGGCCGCGCTGGGCACACAGCGCCTCCCCCAGAGCGGCACGGAGCGCGCCTCACCTGCAGCAGCTTGCTGTAAATGCTGTACCCGAAGGCCTCGGCCACCTCCGTGATGTTCTGCTGCGGATGGAGGAAAGCAAACAGCTGACACCTGCGTGGCTCCCCATGCTGGGCCAGCGGTGCAGGGGAGAAACCAGACAGGCAACAACTACGGTAGCTAAACATAAGTTTATCTCTGTCACCACCACGCTGATGATTTGGTCTGGAAAGGGCTGGCATTCAGCTGCCACCACTTTTCTGATTCATCCTGGGTAGACACTGCTATGGCAGGAGCTGGGATAAATTCCACCATTCTGTTGTGCTGCACAGGAAATGTGTTATATTCTGTAAAGTGCAGGCTCTGTAAGTGCCTAATGCTTGCTTAAGGAGTCACAGAGAGGCATTGGCAAACTCATGCTGCAACCTGCTCTGCGCTGGAAAAGGAGTGTAATGGCTGGCACGAGACAAGATCCTCCTGCCTACATCCAGAACTGTTGTTCCCTCGTGATGGAAAAGGCTCCTTATGTTCCAAATATGGCTGTGCCACAAATGCTGACACCCTCACGAGCCAAATCTGTGGCCTCAGACAACCCCATGGCAGTCAGGGACAGGAAGGAAGAGCAGCCCAGGCAGCTTTGGGCTGAGGCAGCACTGCTGGGACAGAGATCCCGTCCCTGAGCTCACCACAGCCCTGACACCAGGGCACGGCTCCAGCCTTACCTGTAGGAGCTTTGAGGAAATGTTATGGCCCACCAGGTCACTGGGAATGAGGATCTTGTTGATGAAGTGAATGACCCCGTTCACACCCACGATGTCACTTGTGACCACTGTGGCTTCCTCATTGAGAGTGATGCTATTCTGCGAGAGAGGAGACCTGCTGGAGCTGCCCCAGCCACAGGGACCTGCTGGAGCTGCCCCAGCCCACCATCCTGGGAGTGTCTGTGGGCCCTGGGCAGGTCACTTGCCACAGCCACAGTGCCTTCACATGACATCCTGACAAATGGGACAGCAAAGGGAATTACCTCATTGACTGTGAGCTTTATTTTGTGGCCAGATAAAGATGTAAGGGACTCCTGGCCTTCCAGGTCACTGGAGAGCAGCTTCTGGCAGCCCACCATGTGGTAGCGAAGCAGGTCCCGGAGGAGACCTCTGCTCTTCCACTCCTCAAACTACAGACAGAAACCAGGAGAGAGGTCACAGCAGGGCACTCTGCCTTGCACACAGAGCCCCCAGCACCAGTGAGGGAGACCTGGATTGCCTGAGTTCCCTCTGACTCATCCCTGCAGGGAAGGTGGTCCCCCCAAAATACACTGAAGGCACAAAACCATTTGAGAGCTTTGGGAAATTTCAACCAGCTTGACTATTCAGTGATGGAGTTAGGATATTCCATTACACTGACACCAAAAAGCTGCCATTCTCTTATTCCTGAGCAGGAGTAAGGGGTCTGTCACAGACACATGGGAGCCTTGCTGTTACCAGCCTATGGGCACCAAAGCCACCACACACCACAGATCTGGCACAGTGTCTCTGAGGCCCACAAAATATCACCTCCAACAAGGGTCTCCTTACAAGAGGAGATATGTCCATCCCTGTCCAGGTTGTGGCCTCAGTGATGCCTTCTGCTTTTACACTGATGGAGAACAGGGGATGCCTTGAACTCTCCATGGTGCAGCCCCTTTGCCTTGATTCACTGGGCAGAACAGTCCCAGAGGGGACATTGCCACAACTGCAGCTGTCAAACACCCAAAGCTTGGCATGGGAGGGCACTTACCACTGTGGTGTTTCCTATGAGATCTGTCTGTGGGACGAAGACAGTGAAAGGCCCTGCCCCGCTGAGCTCTTTGATGCTCTCTGCCTGTGTTAGAAGAGCATTTGTGGGAAGGGAAGCAGGAAACATTGTTCCAGTTAGCCAGACCCTTTGCAGAGAGCCCTGGGTGGGATTTACTACACAGAGACAAGGACAAAGCTGTCACCAACCTGTATCATCCTAAAGAACATGGATGCATCTGGAATCCTTCCAAGCTCCTTAAACAAAGGGAATCAGTTGATGTTAGCAGGGTCCCTTCCACATGCTCCTCACCAACCAGCACAGCAACCTTCTCCTCCCACTCTGGGTCACTCTCCCACCCCAAAGAGACACCAGTTCTCCCTGACACACCACAGGGATCTTCCCTCCCTCCCTCACCAGCTCTGCAGGCACAGATGACATGGATGTTGCAGTGAGCCCACACCATTCACAAGTGCTGCAGGATGGGGTGGACAGAAGATGAAAGCTGGCTGCTCCTGCAGCACGTGTCTCATGGAAAACTGTCCTGTGCTCATGGGACAGCTTGAGTGCTTCACAAAATCTCTGCTTTAATCTCACTGTGCTGCCAGTTCTGGGATGCTCTCCAGAGGGCAGACATACTCTAGCAAGGCAAACACTCTCTCCTCTGACTTTCAGCAAGAGCAGAGGCACACACATCTCTTTTCTCCTGGCTCTGCTGTGGGCACAAGCTTTTATTTGCCACTGCCTGATAAAGGTCACCAGCTTGCCCAAGGACAGCCACTATACTGGCAAGAGAACTGGACATAGACTTCTGCCCTCCAGACTGTGTCCCATGTCCTGCATGGCCACAGGGGACACCTGCCCTCATCCCACTGGGCAGAAGTGAGTTGCCTTGGGAAAAAAATAAGATCACTCCCATTTGTTTGTGACAAGAAGCAAGCAGTCCCCTGGAGGTATGGCCAATGTTGCTGACAGCAGTAGAGTGTTCCCTCCCTTTGGAGCAAAGTCACTTTGCCACGATTCTCTCCCATAGCTGGCACACCAAACACACCTATGATTTATGGAGTTTGCTCAAAGCACCTCTCTCCTGTGCCACACTACACAGGTGTCAATGTGACCCCCAGATCTGCTCACCCTCTGGAGAGCAGGGAGTGGTTTGCTGCAGGGCAGGGACACAGGAGGTACCCTCCTCTCACCTGATGCACTTTGCCACGGCAGGTGAAGCCATCTCCAATGCTGTGCCAGGAGCAGGAGCAGTTCCGAGTGCCAGGGCCCGTGTACTTGCAGAGCCCAAAGGGGCTGCAGCCTCCGTTGTTCTGGCAGGGAAAGCAAAATGCTGCCTGGAGGGGCTTCTCCAACCACCTGGACTGCTGCTTGCACGTGGGAGCTGCAAACTCCATCCAGCCCAGCAAAAGGAAACCATCCCTCCCCCTTGTTTAGTGCCTTAGAATAAACCTCACCCAAACTCTCAAGGGCTTCCCAGAAACAAATCCTCTCATGAAATAAGACTTTCACACCTCACTTTGGAACACAGAGTCCATGACAAAGCCCTTGATTCAGAGGGACAGTTTGACATGGCAGCAATGCTGTGAGCACAGAACACTCTGAGGCTTTTGAGCACAAAGGAAAAAGCCCACATGCCTCCAACCCTATGTCCCTCCTTCCACCTTGAAGGAATGCTGGGTGACTGACATAACTGCAGGCGACTGCAGGAGGCAATGGAGACCAAACACACAGGGAAATCCTTCAGTGTGTGGAAAGGCAAGACTTCAGCTCCAACCAACCAGGCTAATGCTGTTCCTGCTGTTAACTCTTGGGAGAAGGGAACACTCCCAGTCCTTCACCTCTGGAAGCAGCCAGATGCAGACATACCTGCTCACACAAGTTGATGGGGTTGCACTGGCTCACACCATCCCCACTGTAACCAGGCAGGCAGTTGCAGGCGACCTGGAAGGAGAACAGAGTGTTGGGCTCAAACTTGGACCCAAGAAAGGAAGCACACAAGGGCTGCCCTGGACAGAAGGCATCTGGTGTAGCAGCCATTGCTGCCTCTATGAATAACCAAGCTTGTGTCCACAACAAACATAACCTCAGCCTCTGGACAGCAAAGTCATCTGCTCTCACGGAAACAGCAATGTTTTCATGCTCTTCCAAGGAACCCTCTTTACATGGAAGGGAGTAAGCACAAAGCAGGGCACTGCAATGGACAGGACTGTCTCTAGGACAATTACAGAGCTGTGACAACTTCCATAATAAATTTTCCCTGACATCCACCCTACACACTCACCTTCTTTGGGCCTGTTTTGATGCACTCTGCGTTGGTGTGGCAGCCCCCATTGCCTTCGAGACAGAGATCAATTTCTGCAGCAAAACAATAAGGCCAAGTTATTGCTGAGGGCTGCCCAAGGCAGCTGGGAGCTGGTGATGCACAGAGGTATTGGGAAAGCAACAGGGAGAACCTTTCCAGCTTGGGGAACACTTTCCTTGAAAGGTGTCTTGTGATAGCAAATGAATAGGGTGCAACTGCAAGTTTACTCCTGACATGTGTGGGTCTCTGAGCTGTGACAAATCTGCCCACAGAAAATTCCAAGCCTGTCTGAGTGTACTTAAAAAAATCTGAGAGGACTGGACTCCCCCCAGCTCCATCTTCACCCAGAGCACACTGTGGCAGACTGCCCTCACTCTCTGTCTCTGGGCCTCTCCATGGCATGCATAAGAGCAGGAAACCTTGCAGGAATCTTTTTGTTTGAGACCAAAACACTGGTGTTTTAGTCTGAAACTCCCTTTAGTATTGATGCTGCTTCTCTGCCACCCCCAAAACACACCCTGAGCACTCACCCAGGCAGAGTGTCCCATCCCCAGCATAGCCCTCCTTGCAAACACAGGTTCTCTCTCCTGGGGACACTTTGGTGCACACAGCGTGCTCGGAGCAGCCACCGTGGTCAATAGTGCAGGGATCTATTTCTGTGACCAAAAACAAGAGGAGCAGAATCAGCTCAGAGCACCTAGGAAGGATCAACTATGCCAGAATGATTATTCTTCTTAACAAAATCACAATATCTTGTTAAAATGCCCTTTTTTCTCAATGAAAATGTTGGTTCTTTAAGGACATGGGGCCTCATTCAGACCTGAGAGAGGTCACCCAAGTAAATAAGCTGAGCTTAAGTAGCTTCCAAATTGGAAATCTTTCCTTCAGAGCATTTGCTCACTGACAAGTATGGTTAGATGTATATATTTATATATATTTAAATATATTTACCTGAAACATATATTGTAAATATATTAACCTGAACAATGTACATGTTTGGGGGGTTTTTTTGTTTGTTTGTTTGTTTTTGTTTGGTTTTTTTTTGCTTCCCCCCCTTACTTGCTTTTCCAACAAGGGCAATACTGAAAAGAAATTGGAATGTCTACCAGTGTTTTCACTGTTACAATTTTATCACTTGTTTCTTCCCCAGACTGTTTGCTTTTGACATAAACAAGGTCTGTAACGTAGCTCTGGTGAAGTATCCTAAAATCCCACCTCATTTTGGCTCTACTGCTGCACTGTTACCTGATTTTGGTATGATCAGCAAAGAGAAGAATCACAAAGTTCTAGGGAATTGAAACACACACCCACATTTCAAGGATTCATGGCCAAAATTTTTATAACTTTGTCACCAATACTGTGACAGCACAATCCATTCAAGTGCATCGGGCAGTAAGAACTGCCCTCCTACACTTGCCTGCCTTTTTATCTCTCTTTTGCAGGCTTTAACAACATCAGGAGCATCCTGTGAAAAGCTCTGGACTGGAAAACATCTCTACCAAAGCACGGCAGAGTTCACGGTGGATGGCTGAGAGGAAAAACATTTGAGTGATCTTTCCTCAGCAGCTTCCTGCCATTTATTTCACCTTGTCCTTGCTGGACACACCTGAGCAATGGGTCCCATTCCCTGTGTATCCAGCAGAGCAGAAGCAGGTGGGCTGAGAATCTGTGGAGCTGTTGAGGCAGCTGAAACAAGACAGGGATAAACAATCACTGACCACACCTCCTGATTTGCTCAGCTGGTGGGAAGCACTGTACAAATCTGGCATATTTAGGAGACCTCAATGACCATGGGAGGCACATTCCAGGCTTTCCTTTACAGCTCCAAACACTCCAGTCATGCTGGCCAGGACCTAGTGTCCAGTCCAGGCCTCCCACAGTGCACCCTCACCACACCCACGAGCTTCTGCAAGGTACAAAGGGGATGGCAGAGTCCCTGCCCACAACAGGAGTCTGGATAATGGATAGAGAAGGGACCACGAGGGAGTCATTCCAGCCCTGTTTCATTCCTTGGCAGGGGCAGAAAGAGCTTGTAAATGGCTGGTTGATTTGCTCCATGAGTAAGGGCAGCCTTGGAGTACCTGGGAATCTCTGCTTCCTCCCATCCACACATGCTGAAGGAACTTAGAATGGATTTCTGCTCGGACAGACAGAATCCTTGGTGAGGCTCACCGTGTGGCTCAGGTCCAAAGAGAGTTCCCAGAAAGGAAGTGACAATTATACCTCTTTGAAGGGTAGGCACCTTCTGCCAGCTCTCTGCCAAGCCCTAAGCCAGAATCACCTCTCTGTAAAACTCACACAAACACACATGGATGACTTGGCCCCTTGTCTGCACTTACTTGGCCATTTGGTGACAAGTGTTATTGCATAAATCAATCTTGATTCCTGTAAGAGAATATAACAAATATAACTTGGAATTTTCAGCTGGGGCCACTTCTGCCATCTAGAGAAAAGGAGCCTGCAAACCAGGAGTGATGCTAACTCTCTTGTCGTGTGGCAGCAGGAAAATCTCATGGGATTTGTTTTGGCACTTTGCAAGGGCGTGAATTTGATGTTCTCTGTCTGAAGCAATGGTTCAATTTGATTTTATCTGTGTGGCCTTTGCACTGTTAGGAACAAAACAAGGACTGAAACCTTGTTAATCCAGAATACAGAGCCATTTGGTTTTGGCCCTTTTGAAGCAAAAGATGAACTGCTTTCATGCTTGACATTTACACTAGATAAGACAGCTCTGCTTGATTTCTATTTCTAAATTCATAATAAAATCAACCTTTGTATGGAAACGTTTAAAATCCCAAGGTACTTAGAAGCTCAGGTTTCTCCAAACCCAAATGCTAATCAAAATCCTAAATCCATCTTCAACATGCTACTTTGATGCACAATGACAGATTTATTGAAAACTGAACAGATTTATTGAAGACCACAGCCTGAGCTCACCTGAGTGACTGAATCTGTGAGCAGAGAAAGCAGCTCAGTAAACACACTGGGGCCTTCTGAAAATTCTAATCAAGCCCTGTCACCTTCTTTGGAAAGCAACAGGAGTCATGACCAACCCAGTGTGGCTGGAAGCTCCCATTTCTCTCCCAGAGCAAGGGGCTGTTTTTGAGGTGCCTCTAATCTCAGTGGAGGTGGAAGCAAGGATAGGCTTTTCTTGCTTTACCAAAATAACTCAAGGGCTCCTGTACAGTTGGGGAAGTCACAGCAAATGCAGCTTGTGTGCAGGAATGAGAAAGCAGAGTCTGAAAAGGTTTTGGGGCAATGCAGAGCACATGTGACTCTGTGGCCAGAGCAGACAGAGCTGCTCTGGCAGCTTGCTAGGCTCACTCAGCTTTCTGTGCCACTGTTCCCCCCGAGGCCCCTCCACCCTCACGTACTTTCCTGGCAGGTGGGGCCCGTCCACCCTGGGAAGCACTCGCAGCTCCCGTCCCCTCGCAGCCCGTCGTTACAAATGCCATTGTCACAGGCACATTCTGCAGGGAAACACAAACACCACCGTCAGACCAGCCAGGGCTCAGCACCACTCTTGCTGCCATCCCAGTGGCTGCTCTGTTCCTAATCCAACACATCAAACTGCCATCAAGAAAATGTCACAGGAGTACCAAAAGAAAATGGCACAGGAGTATCAGCTCTTGATCCCTCACTGCCAGGCCAAAAAGCCCAGGAAGAGATGGCCTGTCTCTGCTTGCTGTAGTTTTGGTGGCAGCAGGAAGAGCAGCACAGCACAGCACATGCTTGGTTTGAGGATGCACAACAGGACCACTCCTGTGGCTGGCCACAGGTGCTCACTCCTGCTGTCTCTCTCCCAGAGACCGGGCAGCCATTTGACTGTCTCAGAGTCTTGGGCCCTTTCTGCTCTCCCACCACCGCTGCTGAGAGCTGAGATGTGACCACTTTTCTGCCCTTGCAAGCAGTTTGGCAGAGCCAAGCTGCCACAGCCATCGGCGTCACCTGATTTGCAGTCGGCTCCGTATCGTCCCACTTCACACATCTCACAGGCGGTGCCGTGGAAACCCTCCAGGCAGCGGCACTCCCCCGTGCCCTGGAGGCCATCCTGGCATTCCCCGTGCCCAGAGCACCACCGGCCTGGCTGCCCGGGGCACATCTCACACATGTGGCCGTAGTAGCCGGGGCAGCAGACGGACCTCTGGAAAATCAGCAAGAACAAGCTGGGGTGAGCCACGCTGTGCAGCACAGACGAGCTACAGCTTTATTGTGGGAGCTGCTTGGTTCTCCTCTCTGTGTGACAGCCTTAATTTCTGACAGCACATGGGAGGAACAGGTAGGATGGAGTGAACACCCTGAAATGGGGTGTTCTGTTGCCCAGAGTTCATGAAAAGGTCTGCACTGCCCTTGAGAAACATGGGCCCTTTGGTAACTGAGATATCCTGTGCCCCTCCAGCCCATCTCCTGCCTGTTCCTCAGTGTGTCTTTCTGCTGGACAGGAGGTGATTTGGTTCCAAAGCCTGATTTAACTGCTCTCACTTCTTTCTGCGTCTACCCATGGAGGGAAGAAAATCATGGTGTGACAAAGCTGCACAGTACAGATGTTGAGAAACACCATCTAATGACGCAATGCAAAAGCGCCAAATGAGGTTCAAGTGCTGACTGAAACTCTCTGTGTGAGTACAGTAAGTATAACTCCCTCTCTCCCTTTTCAATTTCCCATTCCCTTTAAACTTTCCAAGTGACACTGCAACACCTATAAGATGTCAAATTCACACAAGTATTTTCTCTTTAAGTGTTTTTTTCCAGCAACCCATTTTCACACAACTGGTAGGGGCCATAACACACACAACATGAGGTGTGAGACCTTCTGCTCCTCCCTTGTGTTCAGCTCCAATGAGTCATCAGTTATTCGGGAAGGCACAGGCACAAGCAGAATACCATCACTCATACCTCATTTCCTTAGGAAACCAGACTGCAAACATTCAACTCCTTCTCTTCCTCTGCAGGACAAAACCCAGAACAACAATACCAAAGCAGCAGATCCCAATCCATCACTGCCCAGACATTTCTGCAGATCTTTTGTTGTTCCAGTGCCCTCCACCTCCAGGATGGAGAGTGATTCCCAGACAGCCCCAGTCTCAGCTATGCAAAGGAACAAACACTGCCAGGATTTCAGCACAGCCTATACTTCCATGGCTGTGCTTCTGACCCGTCTTGCTTTTGCCAAAATGAATCAGAGGCAAATGTTTATCTCACCAGAGAAACTTTTGCACAGGTGAAATAGCAGCCCAGTACTGCAGAGCGCAATTCACAGCGAGCAAGATTCCTGCTTCCAGGGGGCTCCTGAGACATAGACACAGATAGGAGATATTAACATATTTAGACAAACAATGTACATTTTGGTGCATGTGGCAGTGTTCTTGCTTTGTATCTGACAGGAATAGCCCTAAAAATCTGGATTATCCAGTGCTGAGACCAACGAGGCATCTATGGATGTGAGGTCACCATATTTTTTACCTGCCAAACCCATTGTACACGTTAGTCTGAATACTGAGAAAAAAAGAATTGGGAGGTTTTGGGCATAGAGCAAAGCAGCAAGGCCTAAGAAGCCAGATGTAGCTGCTAGGCAATTCACAGCCAGCATGTAAATTAAATGCTTAGTTATTTTCCTCTCTGGAAATGTTTGTCACTCACAAACAAGCTGCAGGAACAACCAGCACATCTGCACGAACAAATCAATGATCCAAGCAGGGAAATTGCTACAGGCACCCCTCAATTGGCTTTCCTTGATGAAAATGCCAAAAGAGTCAATGATAAAATAATAATAAAAAAAAAAAAAAAAAAACATCTCTTTTCCCTGTTAAGTGGGAATAGAAAGAGATCTTGAAATTCGGGCAAAGCCTGGTGCCAGCTCTGGGTGGAGCTTCATGATTCATGTCCATGTTTTTCCTGTGTTACCCTCCCTTGGTTTCTGCTTCTTCTTGCAAACCTTGGCAATGGATGAGCCACAGAGGACTCAAAGGCAGATTTTTTTAGGTATCAAGATGAAACCTACAGAGCAATAAAAGGACCTCAAAGCATTACCTGCAACCAGTCTGTGAGCTGTCACATGAATCCAAGACTCACCACAAGAACTGATCCAGAAGGACACTTGATCCCCTTCTCACACTTGCCACACCTTGACTAGGGCACAGAGAACAGGACAAGTCACAAGTGTGCCCTCTACCCACATCACACCAAGACACTAATCTTGAATTACAAATGCTGCTCTACAGGCTGCTGGCTGGGACAAAGATGTTTTTATCTCTGTGGCTCAAAACACCAAAAGAAGAGATCATATGCTACACTTTTTCTGATTCTCAGGTATTTTTGTAGCCCTGGGGTTCCTTCACACAAGGCTGCAAATACTTTTTTCCTGATCTGTAGCAGGCAGACTTACCTCAGCCTGACAATGCAGTCTCCAGGTTTAGTGTCTCATTTGCTGTGAGCCACAAGGTACATGCAAGCTGGACTTTTGGCCATGACTCCCAAGCAAACCATGACTCCCAGGGAGCATGTTCTAAGGGTGCTTGTGGTCATGGCATGCAAAAATTGGGCTGGATTTTCCTTCCACAGCTGAGTACCTGGGAGTCCCTGCACTAGCCAGCCCCATGGCTGGCACTGTGAGGGAGGGTCAGCAAGGGAACTGCACAGGATCTGCATTAGATGTACAGAATCTCCAGGTAGGAGGTGCAAATCTCCACCTTGCCCCATTTCATGAGGCTCATCTGGGGCTACACCACTGTGTGATCCATGAGGAGCTTGTCTGTTACCCATCAGTTTGGCTCAGCAGGTGCAGGAGCCTGTGAAAGGGGCTCAGCTCCTGTACCTTCACTATGGTGGTGGTGTTGGCAGTGCAGCGATTCTTCTGGACCTGCAGCACCTGGGACACCCCCATCAGGATCCCATTCTTCGTCTCAAAGGACTTCCCATCCAAAGGAATGTTATTGACAAACTTCTGCAAAGCAGGAGATAACAGCTGAGACAATAACCTTCAACTCCTTTTGCATGGGTTGCTTGGCAGCTCCAAGACAGTCCCAGCAGTAAAGTGGTGAGGGTGTGCAAAAGAGAAACAGGAGCATTGAGTCAGCAGCCTTAGGAAGTGACAAGTCAAGCCAGAGCCTCAGATGGCAGAACACTCTGCCTCCCTTACCTGAGTGCTGTTTTGGTAAAACATCAGCCAGTAGGAGAGCCCTAACATGCTGTTCTTATGAACTCCACTTCTCAAGTCTGCAGGCAAGAGCTTCTCTCCCAGCACAATGTGGTACTGCACTGTTTCGTTGTCCTAAATCCACAAAATTACAAATGTTTGGAGCCTTTTGACTTCCCAGACTACAATTCAGTCAGAGGTATGGCATAAGAAATGTTCCTAAGCACCTGTAATGGCTAATTAAGCCCACAGAGCCTAGTAACTCTCTGCAACAGATGACTGATCACACTTGATGATTCTGATACTTGATTAACCCATTAATGTTTTTTTGGAACATTTCAGAAGTCTGAAAATTGCCACAGCCAGCCAGGAAGTGGAACATGTTGTGCCACATACTAATTTACTCTGCACTTGGGGTCCAAATACTCTTTTCACATCCCACTATAACACTCCTGGAAATCCTCTCATTTTTGTGCCACATTTCTTCCAGTTTTTAGCATCAGATATTCATCTCCTCTGCATGCTGAAATCCCCTGAGCTTGTTTACTATTAGGCAGTGTACATGGCCCTGCACTCACCACAACACATATTCAAACTGCAAGCAAGCAGTGAGCTTACCAGATGGGTCACATTGGCAGCACGGCAGTACTCCTCAATGGAATTGTTTCCAGGAACAAAAACTGTGTATTGTTCAGAGGACTCAATTTTCCCAATGAGCTGGTACTCCTGAAAAATGTCCAAACAGTAACATTAGCAATTACCCTTGTACTCATTAAACCCCAAACCACATGTGAGATCAATTACAAAGCAAGAGGAAATGCTTGAAAATGGGGTATACAACTTCTGCTCAGCCACACACATCTGATTGCTTGATCCTTGTCCTGGCTGACATAAGAGCAGGTTCCCAGCTATGAAAAAGCCTTCCCTTTCTTCTGGTTTTCTCTGTCTTGTACAGGCATCAGAGCACCTGCAGTAGACAGCTCATCTTCCACCTTCATGCCAGTGATCCAGACATCCAACTGTAGTCATATAACCCTCTGGCTGCTCAAAAGCTTTCCTGGAAGATCCCTCATGTAGGACACACACAATCTCCCTTTCTTACCAGGCAGTCCAAATTTAGGCTCCCTGGTACAGGGTAAGGTGAGAATTTGCTGAAAAGTCTGTTCTGGCAGTGACAGCTGTGCTCTCACCTCTAGCAGCTCCCTGAATATGCTGAAGGAGGCCACTGTGCTGAGCTGCTCCTGCAGACCAGGAGGGCTTGGAGGGATTTCTCCTGGGGCTGGCAACAAAACCTGTGGGAAAAGTGAGTTCAGAGCAAGGCTGAGCAAGGGGCTGAGGGCAATCACACCAGACTCCTGCCCTGCTTACAAGAAAGGCAATTAAAATGTCTCATTTTGCACAGTTCTGCCATAGCCTGAACTCTTCTATCAGCCAAGAGAAGAGGAACTCTCCTCCCACTGGTCCTGGAGACAAACGTTTTAAACACTGAACACTGCTGCACAGGAAACATCTGTCAGGACCTTGTGATAACCTCATATATTTTGCCTTTATATCCCTTCCTAGCCATCCAGACATGTGATCCTCCTTGGCCCTACCAGAGAGGCTGCCACACAAACCAGCTGCTACAGCTGCAGCGTTTCCCAGTGCCACACATACTGACATACCTTACTGAGGACATGGATGATGCCATTGCTGGCAGGGATGTCACTGACAACTACACTTGCATTCTGGATGGTCAATACCTGCACAAGAACCAGAGGGAGAAGCAAAAGGATTAGGAAGTGCCAAGCAAGTTCAAAACAAAGATGTTGTTCATTCAAGGCTGCACATGGTTAATCTTGGCACAGTTTTTGGAAGATGCCTGCATTTGAGGGCACCAGTGTCCCACCCAGGCTCCCCAGTGGATACAGCAGCCCCTCAGCAGTTAAATTTGAGATTGGTATGGGAGCCTTATGTAAGAAACCCTTACACCACTCGTGGTGTTTATCTGCCATCTGGTCTGTGGGTTGAGAGTGGGTAATTCTGGCCCATCGTGCTTTTTGAGCTTTTCAGCAGTGAAGACACCTTCAAGGAAGTGGGCTCTGAGGGGAACAAAATCAGATAAAGAAAAGATTAGGGAACTGCTGGTAAGGACAGGGAGATAAGACCACATCACTCAACATTCACATCTCTCATGGGAAGTCCCTTAGCATGTGGAGAGAACAATGGAGAGAATTGTTCTGATGCCATCTGATTGGAAGGTCTGCAAATACATGAAAAATAAACCTACTTCCTGTGGCCTGTTGTCTGTTATGTTTTAAGTGGCTTCCTAATTTTTGCCTTCTAGATATTTAAATTTGCTTCCACATTTATCTCAAGATATCTCCTTATTGGTCATGCACAATAAAAATCCATTTCATGGCTCTGTTACTGTTGTTTGGCCCAGTAAAGTGAAGGCAGGAGGCTCCTCATACCTGACTAAAAACGGCAATGTGTAAGGGGTCAACCAGAAATCTTTGTCAGCTTTGCTCAAGTTCTTGATAGCTGCCTCTGATGGCACCAGGACAGTGACATTGGCTCCTGCTGGGATGCTGAAGAGAGATTTCTGTTGTCCAAAGCACAAAAATGAACAAATAAGACATTCCACTGCCACATCTATAGTGCAAAATAGAGCCACCAGCCATCCCCCCCTCACAGCCCCTGGAAGGGATATGAAGGGACAGGGCAGATGCTCAGCAGCACAGCAGGATCTCCTGGGCTCTCCTGGGCATGGCAATCAATGAATGCCACAGGTGGTTTAGCCAAAACAGCTGACACCTGACTGCCAAGGGAAAACCTGCTGCTTTAAGCTCTACCTTCCCAATTCAGTTTTCCTTCAAACACATTCAATCATATCCATAAATCCTTTTTGAATCCCCAACATCAGTCCCTGGGGGAGGGACCAAGATAACTGCTGGCAAAAGCAATTTTGTATGCTGCAGGTCAGGTGAGCTAAGGCTCAGGTCAGAGGCTGTCCACCACAGTGTGTTCCCACAGACTTGTTGCAGTCTGTGGAGGGTTTCTCTTATTCCCACACTAGAGACAGGGGAGCAGCAATGAGAAAAGGAACAAACGTAGTGTAATGTCCCAAAGGATGCTGTTCTGAAAAAAAGCATTATAATGCTACCCCTTCTTTCCCTTCTGTGCTGTTTTTTGATGGCCAGGAGTTACAGATGGTATATCCATGAAAATTAAGTGTAACACAGCCCCAGCTCCCTTTTGTGAAAGAAACAAAGCCCCCAGTACACACTCATGACCCTCATTCTACCACAAACTCCACAGCTTTTCTACATGCCTGCTCTGTAACCATTTCACCTTTGCTTTGTTTTCTCTAAAGAAAAAGATAAATGGAGTTGCTTCTCCTCTGACTCATTCACACACTTCACTTCTACAGAACTTACCCGTGTGGGTGTACAGTGGTCTCTCTTACCTTAACCCAGTTGTAGAAGCTTGCAAAGTTGGAATTCCTGGCCAGCTCCTTTCAAATACAAACAACAGAAGGGTTACCTCTGCTGAGCTCAGGGTGGGGGAAAGGAGCCCTTTGCAATATCAAATCTGGAAACAATGACCTTTACATTCTTCTCACTTCACAACCATTACAGGCACCATGTATTGTGAGGAGAGATAGGCACTTCTAAAACCAAATTTCAGCCATTAAAAATATATTTCCAAATAAACCAACTCTTTTCAACTCATCTGCAATGAGTTCATGTGTATCAGGGACCAAAAGATTGAATTCACAATGGCCTGAGATATTTCTAACAACAGAAAATGGGCCTGAAAGCTCTGACCTGCAAAACTTCCCAAATAACAAAGGAAAGATGACTTATTGCACAGGACAGGTGCTCCCTGCACAGGGGTGAAGCAGCTTAGAGATTATGGTTTCACTGGCAGTAATTAGTCCTGGCACTTCTGTCCCTAAGGCCTTGCAATGCGCTTGGGCTTCACACTGATGCTGGTAGGAGTCATCTCAGGTAACAAGGGAAAAGTAAAGAGAGGGCAGAACCAGTTCTGTTCAGTCTCAAAAAGGCCTCAGACATTTGCTCTTCACTAACTTTTAGAATGTCCCCATAGCACGTCATGCCATCCCCAGCATAGCCTTCAGAGCAAACACAGGACCTCTCTCCTCCACCAAGAGGTACACACGTAGCCTGCAAGGAAAGGAAGAAGAAATTAGAGAGCTAACACAGGTTATGTAGAGTTACACCTATCTCAGAATTGAATTCTGACCTTGCAAGGGCTGGGATGGAGTAGCACCTACTAACACCTTCCACCTGCTGCCTTTATGGAGGCACTGAGTGTTCCCCTCACAGCTAAGCCCAGGTGATTGTTTTGGTTGTGGGAACCCACACAAATCAGAGGATCCATCTTTGGAGCACATCAGTAAAATGACATAACATGAATCTTTGCAGTTCTCTCAATGCCATGGCTGCTGCAAAACCTGTCAGTGAGCAGGTGAGCCTCTCCTGCCACGCCAGCCTGAGGACAGACAGCTCTTTACTCACCAGGTCATGGCAGCCACCATTGTCCATGAGGCATGGATTGATGGCATCACAGCTGTGGCCATCACCAGCATAACCCCTCTTGCACACACACTTGCTCTGCAAGAAAGAGACGTTTCAGTTTTATGGACTTACCAGTGCATCCTCATTTACTATCCAAAAAATGTCTAAGGCAGCAAAACTTATCCTTAATTTATTTTCCCAAGTTTTCCTCCTGGTCCCTCAAGACCTGGAAATGTGTAGCTGTTTCCTTAGCAGAGCATCATCCTCTATCACAGCACAGAAGCTGCCTGGTTACACAAGCACACTGACCCCTTGCATTGCTTGGCTGGGGGGATCACTCTTTTATTTCCAGGTTTTAAGGGAATGACACAGACTTTGTGAATGGCAGAAAAAGGAGTTAATTTCAAAGCTTCCTGCTTTCAAGATATCTAGGAGAGCATTTGCACATCTCAACTCACTAAAATCTGCCACAGCTTTTGTACCTTTTTTTCAGCACATTGTGCAATGCTCCACATATTCAGTGGGGAGAAGCAGCACCCTGGGAAGTCTCCTCTCATGTGCACCTTCCTCCTACCTGCACATGCACTGCTCTTGGCCCAGCTCCCTCCACAGACTGTCTGAACAGCTGCACAAGCTCCTCAATGCTGTGGTCTGGGGACAGGGGGATGCAGAAACTGGTGCCTTAGACCAGACTGTGTTAGAGAGGGCAGTGCTGTCCCTTTGCTGCACAAGTCCCAGGGTCGAGCAGCAGCCCTGAGCACACCAGTGCACCTCACATGCAAGTGCACTGTGATGCTGCAGCTGCAGCTGCTGTTTCTGGCAGTGGACAGAAAACCTCTGGCAATCCAAGGCTGCCTCAGAGCAGCTGAGGGAGTGTTAATTCCAGCAGCAGGGTGCTTAGCTTGGCTCATACCTGTCCTGGCCCGAGGTAAATGCAGTCAGCATTGAGGTGGCAGTTCCCTCTGCTCTCCAGCATGCAGTTGTCAATGGGCACACAGGCCTTGCCATCCCCAGTCCAGCCCACATTGCACTGGCAGGTGGCAGTGCCAGGGCCTGTACTGGTGCACAGGGCCTTCAGGAGAAGGGAGAGAGAAGGAATTACACCCAGCAGAAGGGAGAGAGTACAATGAAAATACAGCAACAAATCTTCTTCCTCACACTGTGGAGAATTTCTGACTGACCAGCACTGGGGATGGAGGATGGAAGCATTTTCTCCAGAAAAGTCATAGAAAACTCCATAATAAAGTGATTCTGGAGACATTTTGTGTTTTAAGATGGTTATTGCAGATCTCACAATTAAGCTACAGAGAAAGTAACATGTTAGAAGAGCTTGAGGGGAATATCATTGTCATCTGTAAAAAAATTATCTGTACAGCTAATCTGTGTGGCTGATAAAATATCTGGTGTGAACCAGCCAAACTATCCTTGGAGTGTCACATTTTGGCACCAACCCAAATGATTGACATCTTTACAATGACTATGCCAAGGCACTTGTTATTGCACCTCATCTGAGAGGAAAAATTAGCACATAAAATTTGTAACAGTCCCAGAAGTCCTGGATCCCTCCCCTGATTGAGAGGAGCTGCCTCTCCACACTTCACAGTCTGACCCCACTTACATTCTGTGAGCAACCTCCCCGTTCTGGCTGAATGCACAGGTCAATGGGCTGGCAGGAAAACCCATCCCCTTCGTATCCATCCATGCAGATGCACCTTAAAAGAATAAACACAAAAGGGACACAGGTAGAGCAGCCCCTCAAGCAAGGAAGATTTACTACTAACAGGTTGGCTCAGTAGCTCAAACAATCTTGTGCACCAAGTACCCAGACACACACAGAGCCCCAGGGGTGTGTGCCTGTACAATGGCAATGTGCCCTGAGCGTGCCAGAGTCTGACCTGGCTGTGTCATTGAGGCTGCAGACAGCGTGCTGGTGGCAGTACTGGGACAGCTCACTCAGGCCACAGTTCTTCGATGTCCTGTCACAGAATTTCCCAGTGTAGCCTTCCTTGCAGGACCAGGACTGACACACCCCTCCACTGCCAGGCCTGTTGTCACAGACACCATGGACACAGCCACAATCTGTAAGGACATGCAGTAAGATCAGTGAGTACAAAAGGTCCAGAATCCACCACAGCTGTAGATTCACAACTTTTCTTCAAGTCTCCTGTGACATCAAAAAATCATTTAATTGTTTTTTTTTTTTTGACAGAGGGATGTCTGCTGAGAGACATCCAACACAAATCAAGCCTGGCCAGGGAACAGATCCTGTGACTGTCTAGGTCCATGTTTTCTACAGGCTGTAAGAACAGACTCAAATTTAGGCTATCAAGCTCGAGGTCATTGTCAAGTGTCTTTTGTATCCTAACAGGAGACATCTAAATTAGGTTGATATTTCCAAAACTTCACCACTGTCATATAAAACATGTGTTCTCCACTGTTGTTTGAAGGGACATACATGATGACATTTTTGTCACTTCTTTCCTGATGCTGGTCTTGCCAGAGGGAAATCCAATATAAACAAATTTGCACCATTATCCTTGTTCTAAATTTTCCTTTAGTCTCTCCATCAGAGCTACTAACCCTCATCACAGTTCTCGCCGTGCTTGTTTGGGTTTGCACAGATGTGGCAGGCTGTGCCTTTGAAACCTTCAAAGCACTGACAGTTGCCATTCCCTTGAATGCCATCACTGCACTAGAAGGAAAACAAGAAAAAAAACCAAAGTGATTGAAACTCAGAGAAATGCCAAGGCGTAGATATCCATCAAAGGCACTTTGATACTCGCAGTAACAAACAAGACTTTGAAGAGTGGTGGAAGTAATACAAGATCCCACACAGCTGAGCCCAACAGCCATGACCTAATTTGGACTAAATATGTGCCATTCTCCCTGGATCTTCTGCTACCACCTGTGTGGGCTTATCCCTGGAGCACAAACTCTGAATTGTACTTATCTCAAATTACAGTCTCCAACCACACTGATGGACCTGCTCGTTGCAATGCAGAGGGTTCCTCCACACTTACATTTCCCCGGCCATAGCATGGGCTAGAAAATCCCCCTGGGCATGGCACACAGTCGGGACCAAAGAACCCTTTGCAGCATCCAGGTCTCTGAAAAAAAAGCAAAATTGGTAAGGTATGACATGACTTAACAAGAATTTCATAGAGTACTTCTGTCCTCATAATTCTCAGATTCTGCACCTTAGCATCTGTGTTTCTTAGGAGCTCTTGCACTTAAATTATTTTTCAGCAATGACCCTCTTCCTGCTCATAGCCAATTCTTCTCAGAACAAGCCATAATTTTCTGCTTGTTCTGTGATGATGACACACAGGATGCATGTTTTTATTTAATGAACTTTAAATTCTTTAATAGTGCTGGTTCACTCATTTTATCCTTGCCCAGGACTGCCTTTCTGTGGAGGGATGTAGCAGTCCTGGATTGCAGGCCTTGTCATGACTGACCAAAGGAAGAACAATCATAATACAAACAATCAGCAGTATTTAATGAAACACCCACAAAGCATTCCATAGAGTTGGCACTGTGAGAGCTCAGGAGATGCAGACAAACACAAGTCCATAAATTCACCAAGAGAGACTTTCCCGAACCATCTGACAGTGGTTCATAAACAGGATGCAATCACTTCACAGCTTTCAGCACTTTCCCTGTGCTCAGCTTCCTCTGGGAGAAATGCTAAAGCTGGGACACTCTAACACTGCACCATCATGGCTTCTTACAGCTTGGCTGGTCACAACAGGGATGCTTTATTTTATTTATTTATTGCACTCAGGTTTAACTGAGCTGCCTTCTAACATTTGCAGTAGGCTGGTACACTCTGTTCTCTTGGACAAAGGAAAAGCAGGTAGCTCATTTACGTGATGGCCTGGGGACAGCTTTCCTTTTGCTCCCATCCAGCCCTCTCAGCTCAGAGTCAGAGCCCTTCCTGGAGGGTGAGGAAAAGCAGAGCTGAGCTCCTTTCAGAGGGATTGTGTTCCTCCATCACACTCACCGTGATGGTTTGATTGCAGTACCTGGCGCACCCCTTCTTCAGGACATTCAGTCCTTGTGGATCATGGATGTAAACACATTCCTTTGGGGACAGTGTTGATTCCTGCACAAACAAAACATGCCATTAGCACTGTCACCTTCCCCTTTGCTCTGCAGAGAGCCACTGTGCCTATCTCTGAGCAGGGGAAGTTCACTGAGGAGCCAAGGTGAACAGCACACAGTTGTGGCAGGCCCAGGATGAACCAAGGCACACGGTGGCCTCCTCTTGCTCCCAAGTGTCCCCAAGCCTGAGCCAAGGTGCCGCCCTTTAGTTGTAATAATAGCATTGTGATAAGGGAGAGAACAAGCACAGGGGGGAAAGGGAAGGAGAGGAGACAAGGAGGAGATAAGGGTGGCAGGGAGAAGAAATAGAGGGTGAGAAAGAGGGGAGAAAAGAGGAGAGGGGAGAAGGGAGGGAGGAAGAGTGCAGCATGGAAAGAGTAAGGAGAGGATGAGAGAGTGAGGGAGGGAAGGAAAAAGACGAAGGTGAGATGAAGAGAGGAAGACATAGGAGACAGGGTTGCAAATAATATTGGAACAATGCTTAGTGACCTGTCTTGGAGTTGGGCACAGGTAGATCTGGGCCCCAGGTGATTCTGACTTTGCCAGCCTCAATCAGAGAGGAAAATGAGCAAGGGGTGATTTTGCAGGTCTCTACTTCAGACATCCATGCTGAGGCAGCATTAGCAAGTTCTCCTGAAAGTCAGACCTCCCAGAGGACACCCAAGAGTTTAAGGGTGGTGAGCACCTCTCTGGCTTTCACAAACAATATCTAGGGTCTGGCCTTCACATTGCAATTTCCTGGAACTTGCTGTTCTGCTAACCTCAGCATGGGAACACAAACAGCAGCCCTCCTCCTTCCTCTACCTTCAGCTAGCTCTGCTTGTCTCTGAATCAACAGGGAGCACAGGCCAGGAACAAACTCTTTCTCACCCTGTGGAGAGCAGAAAGGTTGTTGTGAGTGTCTGGCTGTGATATAGGGAGAGGCAGTACTGGATGGTCCTTGTGGAATTAGGTTTGCTTCTGAGACTCTGGAGGAGATGGCAAACCCTACATGTGAACAGGAAAACTCTGCCTCAGGCAGAGCAGAATTGCTAAAAGCTGCAATTGTACAATTTCATTTAGACCAGAATTTCTCACTGTGCTCCACATTGATTTAGCAAGCAGACTCCAGAATAAGAGAGTGTACAGAGCAGTTAGTGGGCTACAGTCTGGGATCACAAAGCTTGGATACATTTCCTCTAACAAATCTCTCTACTGGCTGCCTTTCCTCCTCCCACATTTGAAAGTGGCTTGAGTTAGAAATGTGTCTGTCATTATGCAAAGAAATTACAGAAATAATTACAAATATTTACCATTTCCTTACTTCCAGGTGGGCAAATGCTGTTGTTGAGGGTCTCACAATCCACACAAGAGCCCTGTTAAGAAAAGAAGAAGCAAAAATGTAATCTTCTCAAAGGAACCTCTTCCCCATGCCAAGAATGCTACAGAGCCACCGTTCCCAGTACATATATCCAAAACCTCACAACATGTATCTGAAATATTTAATTGCTATTAGTTTCCACACTCTGAAATGTGCCAAGTTTATCACTTCAATAAAATTTCTCATGTGTCTCAAGGACATGTTTTCACATGCCTGAAGCTGGGGTCCATCTGCACTTTCTGAGTTTCTCTGCCACTAGACATCCTGCTAGGCTGGAAAGCACTTTGGGCATCCAAGCAGCAGGACTCACAGAATCAGCAAGCTGTGTGGACACTCTGGCCCCTTGGGATTCACTGTGTCTCTCCAGCCTCATCTTGTTTCCTCAGTAACTTAGCAATGATCAAACTGGGGAGCAAGCACCTCAGATAATGTGTATGAAACAGTTCATGGGAGAATACTGCACAGCATTTGTAGGTCCTGCTACTGAGTGGCTGCTTCTTGTCCAGGCTACAGGACACCAGTGCTGACAGAGGTGGGAACAAAGCACTGTCAACTGAGTTAGCAACTCTAGTGGGAAGAAGAACATATAAAGGAAAAGGCAAATGTACTTTGGAATCAAAGGTAGGATGGGTGCACAGAAAGAACAACAGACTACAAGGAACACTTGCTGATTATCATGAAAGCAGTGCCAAGTGCAAGCAGAAGAAGCACTGACAATGCTGCCAAAGTTCACACCAGGATTCACACAACACTCAGACAGACCACATTTCCCAAATGCAGTTTACACAGCCTGCTTTTGGCCCTCCAGCTGAGTGTGGGGTGCACAGCAAGTGCCAGCTGTGCTTGAGCATGAGAATGGGAGAAGCTGACTTACCATCACTATCTTATGTTGCTCTTCATTGCATCTGTGAGGCAAAATGGGAATGATTGAAGGAGGGATGAAGATGCCATCCAAAGTATGAATAATACCATTTGAAGCCACGATGTCTCGCATGTTTAAGGCGATCCCTGATTCATCCATCAGAATTCTTCCCTGATGCAGAAACACAATTTTAGCCCATTAGACAGGAACAACTACGTAAGGCCAATGTGGGAAACAGATGGTTCACAACATCAAGGGCAACCACACAAATGGTCAAGCCTCTTAGTGGAGTCATAAATTGAAATAAGAAGCAAAGTAATTAAATGGTTTCATTTAAGTCCATTTTTTTAAGCAGAGGAAGAAGCAGGGACTGGCTGAAACCACATTGTTCAGAACTGTGTGCAGACTTTCTCCTACCACAGAAGGGTTTGTCCCAGAGGGTTTTGATTCACACTTACATCTGCACTAATGTTGATGGTAAGTATCTGGTTAGCCATTGTAACAATGTGTGGCATCATTATCAGTTTCTCTACAGTCACCTGAAATAAAACACAAGGTGGTGGCTCCATGAACAACAGGGTCATTTCAGAGCAGCTTACTGAATCCTTCTGTCATTCCTGCCACTTGAAAAACTTCTCAAGAAGACTTAACATTTACATTCCATGAAATACCTTAAAAACAAACAATGGGTCAGAGGATAATCCAGGACTTTGTGTGAACTGTTTGCTGAACCACAAGCACAGCAGTGCTGGTGGCAGCTGCCTTGGTTTTCATCCTTGTTTAGGTAACTGTCCAGCACAGCTGAAATCAAGTCTCTCTAACAGTGTCTCTTACTAATACAGCTGCAAGTAGGGTCAGACTAATAATGTTTTCTTTTAGGACGTAGTCAATAAACAATTAAAGTTCAGCCAGAAACAAAATAGAGAACATATTTTGACTGAAAAAAATAAGCTTAAAGAAAAAAAAAAAAAAAAAAGTAAACTGCAGCTTTTGTACTGAGAAACTTAAAGAGTTCTGAGAACCAGAACAAGTGTGAGTTTTGTGTCCTGCAACAAATTCTGCTGGACAATATTTTCACTGTAAAGGCCATCCAACTAGGGAGCACCAACACTCCAGAAAATTCAGAGTTTCTTGATGGAGAACACAACTGTCCCTTTTGGCAACTGCTTTTATGGCAAACATTTTGCCTCATCACATCCTGAATCGCATCTCTGCTCCTCCAGGGGAAGTCCAAGAAGCAGCAACTGAAGTCATCAACACTGTGACCTCTATGCCAGACAAAAGAGTTGATAAGGTGTTGTGAAGGAGCTGTGGGGTTAGAGCTGCCTGCCTTACCGCTGCTGCAGTGTAGATGTGATGTTTCACCAGCTCCTGAAGTTTATTTATGCCCTAAGGAAAGAAGAGAACATGAGAATTACACACTCCTTCATTGCTCAGGTGGAAGAGGAGGCAACTGCATTTTCTTCTTATCAGTAATTGACAATGCCAATGCCTATAACAATGAATTCTCTTGGTGAATAAGTTCCCTCATTTTCCCCTGCCCAAAGCTGGGGTGAGGAATGAAAGTCAAAGACCAGATTTAAGCAATCTGGCTGACCATATTTCTCACTGCAAGTTCCCACTGTCAGCACCTGCTTCTCTGCTAGAGCCTTACAGAAGCAAAGACAATGTTTAACCACCCCCAGGAAGAAAACTTTCAGCAGCAATCAGATCCAGTACACAGTCATTCCAGCACAGCCCAGTGCAACTCAACCAGCTCAGGATGTCCTACAGTGCTATGGGCTCCCACCTCTGTGAAAAGATAAATGAGCCTTCCATCTCTCAGCTTATCCACACCATCATTGCTGGGTACAAAGACAGTGAAGGGGCCTGGTCCATCCAGTATTGCAGGCAAGCCACAGTTCTGCAAAATCAACAGAAGATTTAATCATGAATCTAGCATGGGTTACTGAGGGGGGTCCACCAGGAAGTGAGAGGAAATATTAAACAACTCACTAAAGGCAGAGCTGTAAAGCAAAATGTGCAAGAGGCAGCTGGACACCAGGGACAGGTGTGTGATATAACAGAAGTGTAAGTGCCACAAAAACACAGCTGGGACAACAAAGCCTCTGGTGGGAATGCAGCAAATATGAACAAGGGAGTCCTGGGCTAATGCTCCCTGCATGCTTTAAACACACAGAGACTAAACTGTGGTCAAGAACTAAACATTCTTTGGAGAATAACTCTACAGGAACAAGGGGACATGGGGACATGGGGACATGGGGACATGGGGAAGAAGATGGGAAAGAGGCATGTACCCTTGCTGCTTCTGCCAGATCCCCTAAAGATGTGAAAACTCCAGTGTTTCCATTACATTTGCTTAGGTAAAGTAAGAAAATAAAAAGAAAAAAATTACATAGAATAAAACATCTAGAAGGAAAGCTAAACCACTGAGATGTATTTAAATGCTGTTCAAAGCTCCCCCCAAATCAGCAGCAGGTTTGGGACAGCAGCAATACCACAGCTTCCTGGGCAGACACAAACTTGCTTACCTCCAGTATAGTTTCAAATCTACTGAAGATCTCCATTGAAGCAAGGATCTCACCAATGGTTTTCTGCAAGAGAACAAAGAGGAAAAACATGGCTGGGGCTGAAGCCAGGTCTGAGGACATACTTGAATGCCCAGCTTGTGGTTTGCATGTAAAGGTCTACAGGAGATCATCATCCTCAAAGAGATGGGCACAATCTAATGATTATTTGTTCTCATTTAACACACAGACAGCTTTTTGATTATAATTTCAAAATCCACTACAGATGGATTAAAGAAAATCTTCATTTGAATTTTATGTGAAAAATGCTTTCAATACTTGTCCTGTAACATATATATTCTGTAAGATACAGCTGAAGAAGAGCTCATTTGCTATGATTTTATTCATGAAAGTAGAATTATCTTCTCATCCAAGCACTATAAAAGCATAATTGTGAGATTTTTATCTTCTGGCTTATGCAGTACTCTTAGCTACTTTTAAAGGTGTTTTAATAATACTTAATAGGCCTTATCAGGGCTGAAAACAAAATAAATAACCTTTTCCCTTTAAAAGAAAGCCTCACTTATTTGGAAGATTAACGACAAGAATTGCTTTTTATAAAGTGCTTATTCTGATGTCATAGAGAAGAAATATGAATGCCTCTGTACCTGTGGGTTTCTGAGGTTGTCATTGCTGGTCTTTTTCCTGAGGCTGTTGACAATATGTATGATGCCATTGGCTGCTGGGAGATTTGATTTCAAGATGTTGTACAGTTCCCCCGGCAGGTCTTGATACCGGAAAGATTTGATGTATGTCTGAGAAATAATAATAAAAATAATAATAATAGGTTATTTCCTTGTGGTACATCTGTGTTACCATGATGCAGCTATAAATCAGTCCTTATGGGTCAGCAAGGGGATGGCACAACCAGAGTTCCTCTTGAAAAAGTAAATGTAAGGGACAAGCTCCCCATCCTACTTGAGTTTGGGTGATATTTTGGTCCTGAGTGGTGTTTTTCAGTCTTAATACAGAAAAAAAAAAAAAAAAAAAGACCTCACCTGGGACACCCTGCTCCAGAGTTAAGTTTGAGTGTGAGAAATGCTTGATCACAGCTCTGGATCACAAAAAGGATGTCCTGGCCACCACATAGCTGATTTGGAGGCAATCCTGGAATTACAGCTTTGACTGCAGCTTTTATTGACTCACTGTGCCTACAAGGAGTCTTCCCAACAAAGCCAGAGGAGTCAGGCTCACTGAATTACAAGGAATGTGTCTGGTCCTTCCACTTTGCATGGATCCATGCACTGAAGCCTGGCATGTGAGGGTGTCCCAAGGTTAACTTACAAACTAAGCATCCAAGTCTTGGTGCTGCAGTCATGACTCAGGTTCAGGGAAGCACAGCTTTCCTGTCCTTTTCATTTTACCATGTGCATTTTTAATTGCTCCTCCCTGCCCTAAAATTCAGTTCACATCACTCAGAACTCTGAAACAAAGGAAGGGGAGTGCAGACTTCCCAGATCAAAAGGCTCCTGAGTAAACAAACAGGAAAGAATTTTAAAAGGAGCATTGACACACTCAGTTCGGATTCCCCTGCTCCCAATAGTGCTTTGTCCTTTTGATGTATTATGACCCAGACCTCAAGGCCAAGGCTGGATCCTCGGAGAGGAAACACAGGGCTCTCCCCCTTGGCCACCTGTGAGCTTGCATGCAGGAAAGGTGCAGGATGGACAGAGAGCAGTGGGTATCAGGAAATGTGAGTCAATTGGAAAAGGGAAAAAAGAGCCTTCCATATCAGAGCACAACAATGAAAACTTCTTTGCTAGGAGGACTAAGGAAAATAAAATAGAAAGAGGGGGAAAGAGAAACTAGAAGAGGAAATATTCAGCATGTGGCTGTGTCCAACTTCACATACTCCAAGGAAGCATTCAATCTGAAGAGAGACTTTGTTGCCTCTTCCATGTCAGCCACTTGGATATTGTAGCTGCTGAGGGTGTAGGGAAAAGGTCTTTTCTCCAGACCACAGTGCATACAGAGATCATGGAAAGACCATTCACATGTCAGATTCTTGGTTGTCTGTGAGACAGGAGATGTGGTTGCTTGGGGTGCCTGGTCTTAAATCACCTGGCTTTAGACTGCACAAGGGAGATTCTTGTTTTGATCACAGAAAAGGGTTTTCTGCTGAAGAAAGCCCATCAAGGAAACCATGCTCAAGCTCCAGCCTTGAAAACAGGCCCAGGCCTTCAGGAGATTCCTTACTTGGCCAGCGAATGTCAGCTGATGTCCTGACAAGGTCCACATAGTCTTGGCTTTTATCATGTCTTCTATCAAGTGCAGACCAGGAACAATGTGCATTCTGCACAACTGCTCAGCAGTGGTGTCCTTTGGGATGGAAAGCCCACATAAAAAAGAAAAGTGACATGTTCTTTCAAAAACTTCATTTACCACAACACCACCTTTCCCCCAGCTAACATACACATAGAAAATCTTAGCATACAAGACTGAGCTTTCCTCTTCTTTTTGGTTCCCTGGAGTGGCACTCTGGCAAAACCCTTCTGTTTGTATACACATCCAAGAGGGAGGCTGATTAACATGCAAGTGACTTTAGAGGAATCCCCCGGACAGAAACCTATTGGACTTGGACAAATTAAAAATTATCTTTGCATGCTCCATATTATAAAATTTGCTGAAGCTTCCCAAGTGCAATCTTTGCCTATGCTGGACAACATAGGAGATCTAATCTGCTGAAATTACATTTAGTTTCTTCCTTTCTTCTCTGGGCTTGGTATTTTTTAGAACTTATTTATTATCTTCTATTATTTTTTTAAATCTTCTGTCAAAACCAATTTAGGTGGAACTGATCCTTGAGGGAACAGGTAGTCTAGGTAAGTTGAGGGCCTCTTCTGATATATTTTCTATGGACCCTGAAGTTACTATTTTTGATCATAGGTTGAAATTCCACTATTTTAGTGTAATACTTCGCCCCTTTTGAAAATCACACCCTCAGGTAGTAAAAATCCACTCAAAGGTTTATGAATATTCATACATAAGAGGTTTGAGCTTTGCAAGAAGAATGGCCAGAAAGTCTTACACTTCCTGACATTAAAAACAAAAAACCAAACTCTGTCAGTATTGAAGAAAGAAATGGAGGTTTTTAAAATAATGTGAGGGATGAACATCCTCTGTAAGATGCAACTTAACCAGACAATGAAAAGTATTCCCAAGGGATGATTTTTATAAATAGTGCACATCTAAGTTCCTCTCTTGTGTCAACCAGTTTTTACAGGCTGCAGAGCTCAAGCGGGAAAGAACCTTAGGACAAAAATTTGCTAAAACCAGGAACACTTACATTGAATTCCATTCTATCAAGAATGGGAAGAAGGGATGGTACAAAGACTGTGAAGGGCCCATATTTAGTCAGCAATGTTGAGCATCCAGAAGCTGTGAAAAGAGGGTCAGGCAGCAATGGTTTAGCCACAGCAATAAATATTCCTCTTTTTAACAGCACAATTCAATCTACATATTATCAGCCTGGTACAAGCAACAAGTATTTATTTACAAGGATGCAGAGGGAGTTTGGCACTGCTACCCTGTCCCCAGATTGCTCCATCCCCCAAGCAAAATAAGAAAGCATTTACCAAACATTTTCTTGGCGACGTTTAGCTTCCTAGCAAACCTTCCTTGCAAATTATGCTGATTTATCTCACCCAAGACATCTTTATAGCAACTTCTCCCATCTCCAATCTCCCCTTCTTTACACACACATCTATGAGACAAGGATGAAACATAACAGACCATTATAAATCAGTTTGTAACACATTCAACAATTGCCAAGTAGAACAGCATGTCAGTGGCTGCACCTGAAAGACCAATCTCAGCTCTAAGATCTTAGAACCATAAAATGGTTTGGGTTGGAAGGAACCTTAAAGATCACTTAGTTCAAACCTCCCCATGCCATGGGCACTGATATCTTCCACTAGACCAGCTTGCTCAGGGCCCCACCAACCTGGCCTTGAACTCTTCCAGGGACACAGGTTAGGGCTGAGTAACTTCTGCCTAAACTGAGTGACAGGAAAGAAGATGAACATTTCTGCCAGGCAAGCCAATTTGTATCTACTCAAAGAGAATGGAGATGCTATCTCAGATAGAAACAAGGTAAGGATTGTCTGCTCTAGAGTTCAGGGTACATATTGCCACAATATAACTATTGACACCTTTATAATCAGATATTTAGTCAGTTGTAGTTATTTCAGGATCTGAAAATCTGAGGTAATGCATAAAACCCACAGGCTGAGTGACAATCTATCAAACAGCTCCTATGTGACCCCTTGGCTTCAGTGAGAAGCCAGCCCAAGCCCATCAGGTAGCTACAGTTTGTCTGGAACTCACTGGGGGCCCAGACAGGTTAATGACTTTTCCAGAAAAGCTTATCTACATGTGAAAATCTCCGTCCTGGTTCACACGGATTTGTAGTCATCACTCAGGGACTACCAAAGATGTTTTTTCCCGTTTGGGCTTTGTCCAAGTATCAGCTCTGCTCTTTCTGTTTCAGCCATGCAAAGACATGTGACACAGGGGAGGAATTTGACATCACTCCAGCCTCAGAGGGCTCAGTGCCAGCTGCTGGGGAACAGATCTGCAAGGCAGGGACTGCACTGAACACTGTGTCCTGCACTGTGCTAGCAGATCTTCAGAAAGGGAAGTCACTGGGTTTCAGTCTTGGCCTGGAGCACACAGTGAGCAAGTGGATGCTAATAGTTTTAGCAGCATTGGAGAAGGAAGGATCAAGGAGATGGGATTGCTCTTTCCCTCTTCAGTTTCTCAGAGAAGCTCTACCTTTTCTTGAAAACATAAATTTCTCAGTGAAGTTTTCTCTGGTGTTTGAGAGGACATTATGCAAAAATGATCCTCTATCCACCATATTTCTCATCTAAGGGGTACAAACTTGAAAGTGTTTTGCTCCAAAGGACTACATGAGGTCTGGTGTTTCTTCACTCAGCTTCCCCCTTCTCTGTCACTCTGCAACTCTATTTATTGCTTACAGGCCTGACTGGGAGAAGAGACAAAGTTTTATTCCTCAGAAGCAAATGTGTGCAAATGTGAGCAAACAAGCCACACATCTCCCTTTTAAGGATTGACTATTAACTTCTACCATGACTAGCTTGGGAACTACACCTCCATCTCACATCACAGAAGACTCTGCCACCCCAGATTTAAAACATTTTGTGACCCACATGCAATAATTTACAATGACTGATGTAAAACTCTAATTTCAATAGGTTTGTTACAAACAGGTTCTTCTCAAAGGGTGACTCTGGCCTGTACTCCTGAGAACACCCTTATTTTCTTCAAAATTCAGCTCATCCAAACCAAGGTTCCATTCTAGCTGCAGAACAAGTTTCTTTATTTGCAGTTTTCAAACTGGCTTACCTATGAGTCCCCTGAGAGTTAATTTCACACGTGGCAGTCACGTCGCAAAGATACTGCCGGCAACTGCTGGGAAATGCCAAACACTCAGATGAAGGAGTTCTCCTACTCATCCCAGGCTTGCAAAGACAATTTGCCTAAGGGAAGGCAACACACTGATCATAGAGCTGCATGCACCATCTTTCACTCTGTGAGTTGTCCTATAAAAGAGCTATCTGGTTTCCCTTTGCAAAAGGTGAAGAAAGCAGATTTGACCAACACATTTATCAGTTCATGTGAAGAACTTGTCCCCTGACCATTTTTCAGGCCTTGGCTATCATTGCCCTTACCTCTCCTGGATAACTGTAAACACAAACTGTAGAGTTTTCTGGGCAGCCTCCATTGTTGTCAGCACAAGGGTTGATGGGCTGGCAAATCTTTCCATCTCCTTTGTATCCTTCTTTGCAGGTACATTCATATGAACGTGATCCAAGAACTTTACATACAGCAAAGCGGGAACATGGAGAAGGAGCACAAGGATCCTGAGCTGCAATTAAAGAGATTAGAGGTGAGCAGAACCAAACTTCTGTTTTCAAAACAGCACTTAATGCAGTACAGCACGCTGCAAGGCATGGAAAGAATGGAGCATAAGGAATTTGTACCATTAAACTTCTAACATTTCACAGGGAAATGAAATCATTCCAAAGAGCAGACATTTGGGGGGTTTTATTCTGAGGAATTTGGGTGACGCATTTTCCATGTTACTTCAGTAACAGAAGTGTGACTGACAGAGGATGCTTGGATTGATTCTGAATTTCCATCATATCTGAGGATACATGAAACTGCAGTTTGGTCAGCAAAACCTGTAAAGAGCCAGTGAGAACAGCTATCCATAGCTAACTTATCACATGCATCTTATCAAGTTTCTTTTAAGGAAATGAATTCAGAAACTTAAATTTGAAATCAGTGAAGAACTCCTTGGACTCCACACCTCATTATTTAAACAGGTTCAGACTCACCAACATCCTGCTGTCACTATTTAGTACATAATTATGAGTGCTGGATGTAACATGCAACTCTAATTCACTTCTTGCTTTCACCAAGTGAGAGGAGAGCCAAAAGCTTAGCCCTTATTCTTATGGTTATTCCTGAAAAAAATGGGTTTTAAACCTCTGCAGTGAAGCAGGCATTGTGTTCACAGTAATCAAACTCCTCTGCAGACACCAGTGAGACAGGATTTTTTCCAAACAGGACCATTTAGGGTCACAGAGATGTTTCTCACCTTGGCAAGTGCTGCCCTGTTTTCTGTAGCCCAGTTTGCAGTCACACACAGCTGTCCCATCCCTCACCACACACTCGCTGTTGGCCTCGCACGTCACGCCTTTGCAAAGGGGGAGCTCTGCAGTCACACAGCAAAGAGAGTTGAGCATGTAGGACACTGGTAGGAGACATAATTCACTGTCTTGGTTCACCTAGTCACCCTAGGACATTCACCTTACAGACTATCTGGAAATAAAGGCAAATGTGGTTTCCGAGGACCCCAAACTGGCACAAAAGCCAGAGGATATGAGCAGTGCAGGCAGTTTCTGGCAGCCTAGGTGGTCATGTCCCCCAAGGCTGAGAGAAGGGATCTGGCTGGTGTCCAGAGAAAGAACAGAGGCATGCAGAGATGGTATCTTAATACCATCTTAATAACATCTTAGCCCCTGCCACAAAGTGGGGAGTAGATCCCACCTCTTCCCTCTACCTCAATCTCCATGCTCAAATGATCTTTCCTCTACATTCCCAATCTATTCAGTGCCTCCCCATCCCCTTAGGGACCCCCAAGGCCCTATCACAGGTCTGCTCTCCCAGCCCCTCTGCAGCTACCCATGTGTTTACCTTGGTCACACCTGGGGCCTGTGTAGCCCCCATAGCACGTGCAGCTCCCGTTCCCAGTGACGCCGCTGTTGCATTCCCCGTGCACACAGTCACACTCTGCAAGGGAAGTCCAGACAAAGCTTCAGCCCCTCGGCTGCCAGGAAATGCACAGGGCTCCAGGAACACACTGGCCAGCTGCCATGGGACTTGGCATCCTGATTTCCCACATCCACTAGCTCCTTTTAAAATTTGGCCATGCCAGTCAGAGCTTTGAGAGGATAAATTGCATGTCCTGGGCTCAAGAAGATGAGGTAAGAGCAGTCCTGAATGCAAGACCTAGACCAGCTTTTCAGGTGTGTGTTTTAGCACATGAGCACAACCACCAAGAGCACACCTGTCTCACCTGTGTGGACACAAGGAAGCAGGAGCTAGACAAAAAGGGCTCCTGTAACAGCCAGGCTGCACTGCCCATAATTCACTTCCCAAAATGCCATACATGAGAGGCAGAACAGTGTGTAATCATTTTTTTATAGAAGGCTACAAGGAAGAAGTTGGGAGTTAAGTGGTGCTGTTATAGGAACCTGAAAAACAGTTGGGAAGTGAGTGTGGGCTGTTTCAGGGATGTAGGTAATGGCCTGGCTAGAAAGAGTGAGGAAAGTGGGATAGCCCTGGTAAGGAGGGAGAGATTTACAACAGGAACAATGGGCTGTTTGTGTGAGAGACAGAGAATCATTTATTTAATGGGACAGTGCAGAAGAGCACAAAGACAAAATGCCCAGACACCTGCTATTAAACACAGCCAGCTCTCTGCCACTTTTGCCCTCTCCAGCACCTTCCTCACCCAACCTCTTTCTACTCCTTCATTGTTTTCAGTTATTTTTGTGGAGGTTTCACTTGAAGGACTTGTTCTTACCTGACTGACAGTCTGGGCCGAAACGGTTTTGATCCCGGCAGTTCTGGCAGCCATACCCACTGTATTGCTCCTAGAAGGGCCCCAAAATGTGCCAGATATTATTTTTCTATATCACTCTATTGTTTCACACATCATTATAGCTTAAGGTCTCTCCCCATTTTTGATTTTCTGTGACATCTGAAGCAACACAGTGAAGAAAACTGATCTGTTTAGTGCTCCAGTACTAACCAGCCCCCATGGCAAAGGAGATGCCAGTGTAAGCTGACACACAGAGGGCATGCAAACTCTGGTGGGCACTGAGGAAATAATGTTCTAATTAGAGACAGACAGGAATGTTCCAGCTGGCTCCTGATATCTCTCTGAAAAAGGAATCTGGAATTCATTAATACCAGTGGGATTTTTACACTGATTTTACAGGGTTCAGGGACCTTCAGCATACATTTTAGTTGATATAAGGTGTCTCTGAGTTAAATCTAAAATCAACTTTTCACAAAGACGAGACCAAGAGGTAGGATTTGAGCTGTTAATTAAGGATGCTGTAAAAATATACAGTTAATCAGGGGAAGTTTCAAGTCTGACACTGATTCATTACCTTACACATTTTAGAAACTCCTCTCTAGTCAATGCAAATGTGCAGGAATTGTTTGGTTGTACTAAATCTGGAGTGATAAAGAAAAATGAAAAAAATATCTGCCCTAAATGCTCTTTCTCATCTCTCCTGCTTTTCCTGAGAAATGGAGCCTCTGCCTACCTGGGTATAGCTCATTAACAACCAAGTGTCTCAGGGCTTCTTGCAGCCACACAGACACAATTATTTCAACTGACCAGGGGTTAAATGAATGCAATTCTTTGCTTATTTCACCCTTGAGATTCTTCCCAACTCCACATCATCACCAAGAATGTTTTAGTGCCACTGCTGACAAGACCAATGCTTGCAGGAAAACCACAGACACTGATGCTGGGGTGAAAGGAGCTGCAAATGGCCTTCCAGGCAGAAGGGCAGCCTCCACCCAGAGCACCTGCACAGGCACCACACAAAGAGCTCCCTCTGACAAAGCACATCATCCTCAGAGTAAATCATGCACTGACCTTGCAGATGCAGGTCCCATTTTGCTGTATGCCATCCAAGCATGTTCCATGGCCATTGCAGGGATTTTCAGAGCCACCTGGGCACTCTGGTAGGTAAGAGACAGGACAGATAAGATTGAATTGAACAACCTTTGAGCACCTTTATTAAATTGAGCACCTTTCCATCTCCTCCTGCCCCAGGTGTTCCAGCTGTACAAAACAAAGGCCTCTTCACCAGCAAACTATCCAGCATGCCTAACACTGGGCCAGAGGTGAAAGGTCTAAGGAAAAGTGCCCACAAGCCATAACTAAATTTCAACAAAGGCACTGAAACATTTTTTGATGTTGGGTCACTGCTGCCAGCAGCACTGGGAGGTGAGGGCAGTTCTGGAACTAGGAACAGACAGGAGCCTGCTTTGCAAAGACAGTGAGCATTTTCAGCTCTCCTTGACTTCATGAAGAGCTGGGAGTGTGCCCAGAAAAACAGGGTCCCCTCATCTTTAGAGTGGGGTACATCTAAATTCTGAGGACTATTTCTGATAATTCTGAAATCTGTGATTTCTCAGTTCCTCTGATGAAACTAGTTGCTTATTCAAAGCCAGTATGAGAACAGGCTCAAGCACTCAAACAGACTCTCATTTTCTGCAGAACTGGAGAGGGTCTTTCCATATTCTGTCAGACAAATGTATGAGGAATGTTTAGCTTAGTAGATCTTGCTTTCAGATTTTTGAGAAGAGACAAAACAAATTCTCATTACTTGGCATAACCTGAGTGTGAGTTTTAGGATGGTTATTTTCACCTTGGGCTGGAATTGCTAAGTATTTTCTGTGGCTGAAGGGCTGACTATAGAGCAGCACACGTGGCACACGCGCTGCAGACAACAGGGATACGGAAAGATCTTCCTCTTCCTTTGGAAACTTTTGTAAAGAGGAACAAAAACATCCCTTTCCAAAAGTTTATTTTTATAGAAGAGACAAAAGGAAGTTCCACCACAGGAGGTTATGTTATGTGTTAAATGTAAGGGGATTCAACTTATCTGGAGCAGAGATTATGCACTGAACAGACAGATATGCTCCCAGACAGATAATGGAGACCTTGTGAGTGTTCAAGGAATAATGGCAATTAATAACCTCAATATATATTTAATGCCTCCTATTAAAACTGGTTTGACCTGTTCAACAGCTGGAGGTTGTTGTAAAAGCCCCCCAAACTTACCATAGCACTCTGTACCCCAGAATCCTGGACAGCACTTTCTCTCCACAATTTCATTCTTACACATGTGATGGCACCCTGGCAGGGAAAGGGTATTCTCTCCTAACTTGACAGAGTATCTTAAAAAGAATAATCCAAGGTTATGATTATACCACAAATCCAGCACAGGCCTGCTGGAGGGTTTCTAGGCAATCACACTGCAGGGCCCTGAGCTCTGAAGGGAAGGAAGGGCCCTCATCCCCTGTTCCATGCACACACACAAGAGGTTTCACTCCAGTTATGTCTTCTCTAAAGAGTCCCATTTATTTGAGCCTCAAAGATTGGTTAGAAGAAACCTGTCAGGGACTGGGCATGAGATAGGATCTTGCATCAGCATGGAAACCTTGGGTCCTGAAGGGTTAAACAGCACAGAAACAAAGTTAGGATTTCCAAGGTGACTCAGCATGTGACTTCACATCTAAAATAAGTTTGAAAGAACAGAATCTCCTTTCAGGACTCATCCCTTTCTGTCTTTTACTAAAGACTCCAAATCAAAATGCTGTAAATTTGGATTTAATAGCCGTGTTATTCACAGGTTCTCTATTAAGTCTTGGACAAATGCCTCAAATCCCTCAAAGAACCATATTCTTTTCAATCCATCATCCCTCCCCTCTAAACACAGGGTGAGTCCTTGGTGGCAGTGCCTCTTGTTCTGCACGTACACGCTACAAAACTATTCTTGGGTCTGTCCAACAACCACCACAAGAGTAGATAACACACAGAAAAGCTGCATAGACTCACATTATTCTTACACTTCATTTTATTTTTGGCACCACATCCTTCCCAAAAGGAACTTGGAAATTGTCTCAATAGCATTGCAGCTTTGGCTTCCATCTGACTCCTGTGTGTGTGCAAAAACTGCTATAAACTGCAAAACTGCCACCGCTATTTTTAAAGTATTTTGAGGGAATCAGACAAAGAGCAGACAATGGAGCTCGATATTAACAGTTAACATTCACTGTTGAATACACACACAAACAATAATCTATAGTGTTTCATTTTACAAAAGCCTCCTAGTTAATTCAGTTTTCCTTCATCCTTTTCCTACCAGCCAAGCTCAACAGAATATGAGCAAGGAATACATGAACAAGCAATTGTCATAAAATGAACTAGGAAGGTTAAAAGTTCAGAGGATTATTGCTGGAAGCTGGGAGGATATACAAGGGGAACTATCATTATATTATTTTCCTAATAAGCCACTAAGGAATTCTAGGTCTGAAACAGGTTTCTACGCTAGACAGACTTCTGTTAAATTGCTACAGCAGGATTAGCAAACTCAGCTTGTTTAGGGCAAGTTAAGAGGTTATTGTCATTTAATTTGCTCTGTGTATATAGAACTTGCCCAGAAAAAGTCTGTGGGATTTTCAAGGAGACAAAAGCAACAATAATAGGGGCCATAAACCCATCTGAAGACAAAACTCCTTGGACCTTTACAGCTTTATGCGTGTGTTCTCCTGAAGACACACTACTCCCTGCACAGAAGGGCTGCACCAAAAGCATAACACAGTTAGGAAATAGGCCTTACCTGCAGTCCCTCACCCCTAATCTTTGGGTGGTCTTTACCCAGCCTCTTGGACACATCATTTTAGGCACTGCAGCACAAGAAGTACACGCTGTATTCATGGTGAACGTCGTCTTGACATTGCATCGTGTGGATTTTATCTTAAAAAGAAAAAAACAGAATGGAAATAGCCCCAGATTAAATTGTTATCCTAGGCACTTATCTTGCCAATCTTGAAATATCTTTATCAAGTTGCACCATTTGTTAGATATCACTGGGGAGGGCAGTGGCCAGTGCAGCTGCTGGGAGGTACCACACACTCCCATGGACTAAACCCCCCTGCCCTGGTGCTGCACGCTTGGGTCCACCTGGATCTCAGCTAGAAGCAACAGGGCAGATCACAGCAACCTTATCCTTCCCCTGCAACCCACAGGAAATATTCTAACCATTTCCAAAATAATCACAGCTCTGCACTGCTAATTTCAGCTGAGCTTTTACAAAGATGTGGTAGTGGTGTGTGAGGACAAGCCCTAAATTAAAAACCCTTGCCAGAAGACACTGAATTAAAAGGTAACACAGCATTTATCTTTTCCATGCCACTGATACAATCCAGTTCATTGCTGTTCCATGGGTCTGCAGAGCTGAGTCAGGAGCTGCTCACAGAAATATTTCCTATGGCAATTGTCTGTGAGGAGGCACAGGGAGCTGGATGACAAGTGCTCTGCATGTCTCTGAACACCTTGACGCTTTGACCCCAGGTGAGAAGGACTCCATAAACGTTGGCATGAAGATCAGGTAGGAATTGGATATATCACATGGCTGATGAATAAGTCAGCTAAGTCCTTCCACCCAGCCAGAATGACTTGAGGGGTTTGGTTTTCCTCACAGGGCTTTCCTGCACCCCTGCTTCTCCAAGTGAAACATGGGTGACAAAGCACAGCATCAAAGTGAATGATCATCATCACCTGCCAAACAGTCATTAAAACTTGTGACTTTGCTCCAAAAGCATTTCCTTGGATTTCTAAACTTCTGGAAACAAGCAACTACATGGAAACCTCACTGGTAATTTTGAAAAAAGACAGTATTTGCCACTGCTGATGACAGAGAAAAGTTGGGAGGCATGAGCTGTGTATGCCCCAGAAGGTCATCAACTAGAAAAAACCCACAGAGCTCATCCCAACTGTGCCTCTACAGGTATTGTATTTTCTGAAAATAAAAAATTAGATCAAATTTTGGGAGGAGGCCTTGATCTGGAATTTTTAAGCCAATCCTGAACAATGCTGATAATGCAGCAGCCCTCCTGTTCTCAGAACTCCTTGTTTTGGATTCCCATCAGCAGTCTCAGCTTTGCTTCCTCTGAACTTAAGCCCAAATACATACACTTGCCTCAAGGAAAGGGGGGAAGTTGCCATCAGTTATCAAGAGCTCAGGAAGGCCCTCCCAGATGATTGGCAGCAGACTCTGTCAGCAAAACCTCCTGAGAGATAACACTCATGTCTCAACTCCACAGGGACATGTCCCTGGAATAGTTCCCGACTCCTTCCCTCTGACTGGAGTTGTTGAGCTTTTTCTCATATTTAAGGATCCACCACCTGCAGGTGAATGCTGCCCAGTGAAGGAAATTATTTTTGTGCCTGTGGTTGCCCTTCCCGTTGTGCTTCTGAGGCTTTTCTATCATATAACAACCTCCAGTTCCCTGGCAGCACAATCCCTAAGGAAGCTCTTATGTCAAGGACACCCCTGCATTATAAAGAGCTCAAAAGCAATCTGAGATCCACCAAATCCACCTCTCCTGTGGGCACCAGCTTTACTGATATTGTCCAGCAGAACAGAGAACAGCTTTGCTGTTTCTTACACTTCCACGCACACAGAGCAGGCAGAGGAGATTTCCCATTTTTCATGGAGCAAAACAGAGAAGACAAACAACAAACAAGGTGCTCCCTCCAGAGTACTGTGCCTCTAAAGATCAGCAGTGCCATTGATGGGGTAGGGAAGAAGTCCATCCAGCCATCTGACTGGATCTTAAATTAGGACTCCAGACTAAAGCTGGGCTTTTGAAAGGAGCCAGTTGAAGCCAGGCACACGGGTCTCACAGAACAGCACAGCTCCTGTCTTTTTAGTCCCACCAAATCCCAGTGTTAGCCTTTCCTAAGAAAATGCCTTGGAATAAGGAATGGGAAGATGCCTGAGCAAGAAATACAGATGTGGACTCCTTTCTGTGAGTTAGAATTATGCCACAAACCTTTACCAGGTATCTGAGCCACCCTACCTTATAAAAAAGACCAATAAACAGTAGAGCACCAAACACTAAATTAAAATTCTCCAACCTTCTATTTCATCTGTACTTTCAGACATCAGACCCAGTTGGGCCATTAAATGTGTTCTCTGTCATGGTGGTGGAGGAAGACACCATTATTCATACATTACTTCCCTTCTCTTTCCTTCACCAAAGTGGTTCCATTTCTCAATGGAAATGAAGAGTGGGAGAAGTGGATGTCTGTCATTCCTCCCACTTGGCATGTTCTATTACTTGCAGACCTCTAGGACAAGACAGTTATTGTAGAATCCCTCCTACCATACTGGGACACTTGCTAAGCTTTCGGCAGCTTTCCAGTAAGACCTTCCCCTTTTTATAAGGAAATATGCTTGTGTCAGCAGCAACAGGCAGGAAGAAAGAGGAAGAAAACAGCTGACTGGAAAAGTATTAAAAAAATTTCCCTTCTAATTTGAGTGACAGAACTGATGAAGCAGTCATTTTCTGGAGAGTTTTTCTTAGGAAAGCAGAAGAGGGAATCAAGGAACATAAATGTAATAGTCTGGATACTCAAATTCTGGAGAGGATGAAAGACAGACAGAACTTTGAGTCAGAAGTGGCTCCTGGGGCACAGCCTCATGGAAAACAATGATGCACTGCTCCCTTGGGCTCATCTTTGACTGCTATTTCTAACTGCAAAGCCACTGGAAAGGAAGCAGCAAGAGAGAATGTCTGTCCCTGTGATGCAGCAGTGCTGCCTGGTGACAGTCACTGTTCTGATCAGGTGATGTTGTGAGCCTGGACTGGGTCACAGTTTGTGTACAAAGGAAAAGGAAAGGAGGACTGATGCTCTCAATTATCTCCAAAATGAAAAGAATTTTTTAAAGCCGAAGACATCCAGCCATAGCCTAAAGAAGTTAAGAGCCAGGGTGCCTCTGTCTTCCAGGCTGTGCTGTGCTCTCTCCCTGCACTCCAATGCTTGTGCAAGAGCAACCACTGCTCCCTGCACTCAGCTGAGACATATCAAAGCTTCTGGATGCTGCAGTGTTTCCTTCCCTCCTCTCTGAACAGATGTCCCTCACTTCTCAAGTGCTCGCTTCTCCTGTTCCACCTCAAGAGAATAAGCTGGGAAGTATTTTGTAAGGGTTAGTTTCATTCCTCTCATTTTCACTCTTTATCTTTTCCTCCCAAACCATAACACAAATCCTTCTGCACGGTAAAAGTCTCAAGGAAGAAAGAAAAACATATTTGGATGTCAGTGTTAGGCTCCAACAATCCTGGGAGCCAGTTCTGGAAATAGCCATTATCTAATGAATCACCAAGTTTCCAGTGCATTTGTCTTTTACAAAACAGAGCTGTAGACACATGCTTGAATCATTATAGTCATGTACCTCCCCAAGTAGTTCTCAATAACTCTTGAGCTGAACAGAGCAGCAGCTCCTGGACACACAAACTCTTCACACTTGTTAATGGAAGACACTTTGTAGCATGATGATGAAGAATCAAGCTCAGAGATCAGGTAACATGATATCCACTGTGTGTTTCCCAGCATCTCAGCTACAGAGCACTGGAAACTGAGACCCATCCACACTCTCCTCATTTCCCACCTGCCTCCATTCCTCCTCCAGCACAGCCTGGGATTGGCCTCCTCCCAGCAGAAAACCTTGCAGGGTTCTCACATCTGTGGTGTCTTCCCCAGCCCACAGCCAGAGGTATAAAAAAACCAAATCAGACCAACAAAGTTGCTGTCATTTTTGAACCATTAAAGCTGAGTCCTGAGGCAACATCACTGAAAAACAGGTAGCACACAATCTCTATTCTCTCTCAATGGCCTCTGTGGGCCAAGAAAAGCCTCCTGTGGAATCACGGCACTTTTATCCCAATCAGAGCCAATGGGTTTTATAAACTGCCAGAGAAGGCTTCATTAGATCCTTATTTTTCCTTATCTCCCATTATAACCTTTCAAATGTTTCTTCTCCTTCTCCATAAAGAGGGAATTTTTTGAGGAAAAAAACTCTAAAAGCTTTATTCCTGGATTAAATAAACTACTCCAGAGGTGATTCAAAACATTCAACTTCTCTGTAAGTGGGTTCTCACTACCTGATAATGTAACTGTTTCATGCCAAGCCAGACACCTCAGTGATTACAGAGATCAACAGAGTGTCTCCAAATACAGAGACCTACATTTCCACTTCCACCAGCTGAAGGCATGAGCCCATGTCTCTGAACACAGTCTGAAACTCAGCTGCCTGGAACCCACGTCTCTAGAGAGATGAAATCCACCCCTAGAGACACTTCATGTTTGTGCTCAAGTCACTGTAATGATCCTACAAGCCTTCCTAGTACTCATTTATGGCCCTTTCATGCAAGAGTCTATACAGAAGCTTCCACCCAAAGGTCTGACACTGAAGCATCTTTCCAGTCCTCTGGCTTTTTCTAAATCAAGTCCTTAACACTCACAGGTCTGCCCACTCCCCACGAGGCCCTGCTGTGTCATTCAAGACAAGACAACCCTCCACAGGGTGTTTCCCTTCCCAAGGGAATTTCCAAATGCCTCCCACAACTCCAGGATTAGCAGGCCAGTTCATCCCTCCAACAGCAGGACACAAGGAAGGGGATGGCAGAAGACAATGTAATGTGAATTAGTGTGAATTCCAGCCCACAGGAACTGGGCTGCCTCACTGTGGAGTCTAGAGAGCAGACCTACAAAGGTATCACACATTCTCCTACATGCTGCTGCTAAACACAAGAACGGAGGTGAAGGAATCAAGAGAAAATCAACAAAATTGAAATAAAATGGAAAGTATTCAATAATCCTTACTGAGGAGCTTTTGGGAAATATACTTGAATCAAACTGTTGCAAAGGGACAAATTGCTGAAACTTTGAAAATTTTTTAAAGTAAAATTCTCCTGGGAAACTTTTGGATCTGTCCTGATGAATCTGAAGTTCCCATCCCACATACTGAAACTAGCAGAAGATACTGAGTTATTTCTCTCTGATGTTGTTTCTTTCAAATCCATTGCCAAACACAGACCCGAATTTAATCTGGTTTAAAACTCAAGCAGCTCCCTTCAACCTTGTATTTAGTTCCTCAGTTTGGACTACAGGGAAGATACCTTATAGCCCGACAGTTTTTACTGATTTATCCTTCACCTAACTAAATGTAGGTGAGAAAGTATGTTGTTTGCTGCCATCCAAAGATGAAGAACTGTTCAATGAACATTTAAACAAAGACCCGCAGACTTACCTTCTGACTCTGGCAGTCAGCTGAGGGAGTGAAGCATGCTGCTAAGAAGAAAAACAGCAATCCAGGAGGATGCATTTTCAGGCTTTTACAGGCAGGACCCTTTACACAAAAGGGGTGGCGAGAGAGGCTGCAATTTCTGTAAGATAACACCGCCTACTAAGAATCAGATCCAAGACAAACCAGAGGTTAAAAGTAAACAGGGAGAGAGCATTTTTGCACTGTGCTTTTTGGCTGCAAAGCCTTCAGAAATGGATCTGCTACTTCTAGCGTTATTTCTGAATCAACATAACCTTTTTCTTTCCATTCTTTTTTTAAATGCACAAGCAGAACTCCTTAGTAAAAGGTTTACTCAAAACAGGAACATCTACGGATTTCCTCTTACATATCAGTTCAAAACAGAAGGAAGGAAATCCTTAGTTTTCAACTAATTGGAATGAAAAGAGGTTAACTGTATGCTTAACAGAAGGCAAATCCAATGGGCAAACCTAAATACCATAAATTTGTAAAGGGTACGTTAATTTCCTTTTGCCACTGCTGTGAATATGTCCATAACACCTCAAAGTGAAGGTAGAGCTGAGCACTGCCTATCCCAAAGTATGCAAGAATAAAGCAATGCAAGTGACGGGCTGTGCTTCAGAGCAGGAATGGAGCACATAACATCAATCAATCAATCAAGCACTTTGGGCAGGCTTTGATTTTTTTTTTTTAAGTAGTTGACTTTCTCAGCAAGAAAAGCTGATGCTATAGCAGCAGTGGTAAAATTTATAATTTTCCAGACACTCTGCTGACAGCTTGATGAATCCAAGGAGCACTTCCACAGCACTCAGAACAGGAAAGTTCCAAAACAGAATTAAAAAAAATACATGCTAACCTGAGGTACAGTCTGCAATTCATATTCTCCTTTTGAACATTACAAAGAATTGACTATTGACAGATTGTCCATGGCCTTTGTCTCCCTGCATTGCCAAGAGATCCCACTGTCCTGAGCAGTCTAAGGACTGCTTCTCTTAGCAACAAATCTCACCAAGCGATGAGGCACCTTAATATTTTCAAGCCATTAATAGTACATTAAATGAAACCAGGACAGGGAGCTATTGTTTACATAAATTACAGCAGCATTAATACTTTTTTGTCCCTGCATCCCCACAAAGACACACAAGCTGTAAGATCTGAGGTGTAATAGGAACCGCTGTACTTACTGGTGTTGTTAGCCGTGCTTTACTTCTGCCCTCATCCTACAGGGAAAGGCAGCATGATGAACAGCCAGCCCTGCTATATATCCTGCACTAACAGGAAGCAGATAAGGCACACAACCATCCACTGCAACCCATGTGAGCAGCACCAGCCCACAGCTCAACCTGACAGCTCAGCCCACTTGTCCTGCCACTACTGCAGCCCTGGGACTGGCACTGCCCAGCTGGTGCCACTCTGTCAAGGTCAGAGGGCTCACACTGCCCTGGAAACCATTTGGTACCCTGAAGGTCTTCAAAATGAGGCAGAGGCATCATGGCTCAAGGCAGCTCTGGTGGGATGGGAAAGTCCCAAACGGACAGTGGGGACACTCTTGGAGAGAATGGAAGCTGTACAGTTTTCTTGGCCTGCAGTCATGGCCCTGAGCTGGCCATGGAAACACAAGAATGAGGCTGCTCCTCTGCTCCATGCTGCCTCAGAAGGATGGTGAAGATTGTTGATGGGTTTTTCAAGAGCTGGCTGTAGCACACAGGGATTAAGCTGCCAGCATCCACATATAGCTGGTAAGTTTTTAAGGTGAAAATAGCTCACCCTTGGGCATTTGAATAGGTATTGGCTTCTAAATGGCTCAGCACTGAAAATGGTACAGGGCAAGAAAAGACACACAAAGACTAATTCTAGGGCTTTCCACTGCTGCTTATCATCCCTGTATCTGACCTACTGCAGGGAAATCAGGAAGGGAGAGAAATGCTTGGTGAAATTCCTGCCTGATTTAAATAAATCAGATTCATAGCAACATCAAAAGGTTCACAGCCAACTTCCTTATCTGACCTCACCGCTATTAAAGGCTAGCAATACAACAGCAATACACAGGCTAAAAATGCAAACAATGAGTACAACAGCAGAGTGCAAACTGAGAAATTAAAAGGTCATCTGTCATTAGAAGCTGCTTTCCTGATCAAGCAGCATAAGCAGTGTGTGTTTCAGCCTCTGCCTATGAGCTGCTCTGAGGGAATGGAAACTTTGCTTACCACCACTGCTGGATCTGGAACACCAAAATCTGCAACAATTTTGGATCTTCATGATTCTGGAAATTAGTAAGAGGGTGAAACACCAACCACCTTTAAATTAATAGGTGGCCAAAAGCCATTAATAAAGTTCAGTGCACAGAAGCCAAGGTGCTCTCAGCAGCAGTTCAGCTGGCAGTGTCATCAAAGATGGCAACTCCAGCAAACAGCAGAGGAAGCAAAAATGAGCCAAACACCCCCAAATTACTGCTCCACTCACAGTTTCTGTTTTCTTCTGATAGATGGATTCCTTCTAGGAAGATAAATGTATTTTCCCTCAAAAACTTTATGCCTTAGAGGCAAAATGCATTGGATCAATTTTTTGATTCTACTGTTTTGTCCAATAGTCTTCAAAACAGAAACCCCAGTTCCCTCCTCACTCCCTTCAATATTAGACCTGCTCATGCACAGAGGCATCTCTACAAAGTATTTCAAACCCCCAAAATCTCTTAAAGCAAGGTCCTGAGATCTGCCAGAGAGCCTTCATCAAAAGAGCAAAATTAGACAAGCCTGTAAAGATCTGATGACAGAACATACAAACGGCCCTGTGCAGGCAGGGTAGGAGGGTTTTGTTCACATTCTAGTTAGTGCTTGATTGAAATAGGACTGTGCTAATCTAGTTTTAAAACACACAGTAGGAGTTGTCAACTGTCTGCCCATGTGTTTATCTGTGAGGTTTAACACATGGACTTTTATTTGTTGTGGAAAGCATGGAGATTGATTTATCTGTCAAGTGTCTCTTGCCCACATAACAGAAGGTGGCTGGTTTAGCAGGAAAAAGTCACAGATGTGGGTCTCAGAAACATCTTCAAATTCTGGCCCTGACTTCTTTGAGATGACTTCTACAAAACACTTAAAATTTACTTTGTGGGCTCAGTCTCCCCAGTCATCAGCAGATTGTTGGCAGCAGGAACACTCAGGATTTTTCCCTCTCAGGGAAAATTCCCTTTTTCTTTATGTAGCAATGACAAGCTGTGTCCTCTAAAGCAACTTATCTAAGACATGGCATTTTTATTATGTACACATTAACATTTGAAGTTGAGAAGCTGCTGGCAAAAAATTACTCAATCTGTTTCACAGGAAAAGAAATCAAATCCCCACCTGGATAAAGGCAAAGGATAAGGCTATAAACCCTCCCAGGCTCCCTGCCTGTGCCACACACTGTGTTTTAAAATGCTGGGTCACCAGTTCTGCTCTGTGAAGTGTGTGCAGCTCTGACTAGATTGGGCAATTTCCTGCCACTGAAATCTTTTGTTTAGAAACTACAGAGCCAAAGCAAGTGATTTGCCATCCAGCCCACCTTGCAACACAGCTTCTCTGGGAACTGCCCATTTGGGTACATCCACAGAGAGAAAAGGACTCTTGTTCTGCACTTCTGGCAAAGCTGGGAAAGGACATTAAGTCCCTTTGCTCTGAATTGTAAGGGTGTAAGAAGGCTGTAAGTCTGGAAAGGATTAAGCAGCCAAGCCAACAGTGTTTGTGTGTAGGAAGGGGGCCAGCTGAGCCATAGTTACCCAAAATATTCTCAGGGTCCTGCTGAAGATGCAAGTGCACAGGCCTAATTTTCCCTTCTCCTTGGCAAGTTGGAAAGAACAGGAATTCTAAGGTTTGCTCATAAAAACAAAAGAGCCTGTACAGAGAACAGTCTTTTTATCCTTCTCTTTCTCACACAGACACAGTAGTCCAATTCCAAGCAGACAGGTAGTGCTGCCTGGGCACAATGCTGTCACACAACCCAGAAAGAAATTGTTGTGGTTGCTCACATCCTGTTACTCCCAAACCTCTATGGGCAGCAGTACCATCAGTAAATAAATGCCTTAAGTCTGGCCTGTCACTTTCTCTTGACTCAGAGCTCCTTTACATGTTCTCCTGCAGTGAAAACCAGTGACATTTTCCCATCTCTTGGTTTTAGTTTTGTGCCTTTCCCATCTACTAAGCAGCACTCTGGGATTGTACAGGAAAGTCAGCCTCTACATTCCCCACAGATATCCAATATGAATTGGAATTCTGGGTAAAACTCTTTGTTTCAATAGCTGAGCTACTGAAACTCAGTACCTGCTGACAGGAGCATGATGGCAGAGTTAGGGAGCTCTCCCACAAAGTGCTGCTGATTCTTTAGGTTGTGTTGTCTGTAAGGGATAGAAAGTGCTTGACTCGAGCTGTAGCCAACATTTCGCCAAGGGTAGCACTGAATGTCTGCTTGAGAACAGATGGAGATGGGAGTCAGAATCCTGCTAGCTCTGCCTTTTCAGCAACTTCAGAGATGCTTGGAATTCCTGTCACCCCCTCTTGGAGACCCTGAAGACTGAAGCACAAGGGTTTGGTGCCCACCTTATCACCTCTGGCTACTGCTCTTCATGCACCTATTCAGGAAGATTTTTCCAGTGTTGGTCAGTCTTTTTTTAGTGCCTTCTGGATCTAATGAATTTCACACCCTCCCTTTTTCCACGTCAATTTTTAGCTTTCCAAGTTACTAAATGCCCTTAATTATCAGGTGGAAATCAAGAAACAGAAGCTTGTAGTCTGCTCTGATCCACAACTTTTCCTCATGTGGCTGCTTTTGTGCCTAAGATTTGGTATGTTTGAAGATTAGTACTGCAGAAGTAAACTTTCTGATCAGAATGCAAATAATATACAGCAGCACTTTGTATTATATCAATTAAAAAGCCCCACCTCATTATCGAGGCTGGTAAGAACAAGGAGGCAAGCCAGAGGGGCTGATGGAAATACATGACTGCAGTACATCCAACAGCCAGGCAGATCAGAGTCCTGTAAAGCAGCACAGGAATGGACACAGGACAGACAGGATGCAGGTCACACTGTCATTTCTTCTTGCAGGGAAAAGTGTAGCCCAGGTCAGCACCTCATTTACTTTCCTTCCTAATGAGGTTCATCTACAATTTTTAAATTGTAATACAAGGGAAGTTTTAAAACCTTTGGGCAGATCCTTGGCAGACAACACTGAACAAAAATAATTGTCTGGGTCTTCCTAGGGTGGCAAAAATCTACATCAGCTGCCAAGCCAGAACAGAGTTTAGAGTTCAGGAGATACTTTCCTGACAAAGGCTCCCCCACCTGCCTCTGTGTGTTTCTGGTCATAACTTCAGCTACACAGATACTGTCTTAATGTTGAACAAGGGTTGGAAGCTGGAAAGAATTTGAGGACAAAGGGTTACTAAAGAGAAATACACCTGCAGGGCTTTGTAGTGCTCTTGCAAAAAGAGAGGAAGAAATCAAGACTAGTCTATGTTCAACCTCAGCTGCTGACAGTGATTTCATTATGCAAAGCTTTCTGTAGAAACTAAATGTGCAAAGTTCTGGGAAATCTTTATGAACTGAAGCAATCAGTTTAGTTTCAAGATGAATAATCGTACATTTTCAAGAAAACCCTCACTTAAATCCCTGTATTTAAGAACAAAAGATTACATTAAAATTAGATAATAAAGACAACATGTTGGCACTGAAGAATAACAGTTTATAATAAATTTTCAGCCTCATGTTGTACTTAAATTAACAGAAATTCACACCCACAAAGCACTGACTCCAGCAGGTTCTAACACAGAGCATCTCTTCTCTGGCTAGGAGAGTTTGAGCTGTGTAGGCTGGTAAGAAAAGCAGGTCCAGGAAGATCTCACTGCAGCCATATCAGCATTTAAAGGTTTTTTAATGAGGGACTTTTTACCTCAGCAGACACTGATACAACTATGGGGCATGTTTTGTAATTAAAAAGAAGAGATTTAGATTAGATGTTAGGAAGAAATTCTTTACTCAGAGGCTGTGGTACAGGTGTGCCAGGGATGCTGTGGATGCCCCATCCCTGGAAGAGTCAAGGCCAGGCTGGATGGAGTCCTTGCAAAATTGATCAAGTGGGTGGCATCTCTGCCCATGGAAGGGGGAGTGGAATGAGATTATCTTGAAAGTCCATTGCAACACAAATCATTCTGTGATTCTATGAAAGCAGCCAGGGATCAGATATCTGGCAGCAGGAGGCAAAGGGATTTCTTGCTGGGGTTTGGTTGGGCTGTCATCTCTAATTTTGCTTCCAGGTAAAAATGGAAAAAGAGGTGAAGTATGAGGGGGAAAAGCTTTATCTAGCCCATGCTCTACTTTGCAGAAACTAAAAGATGATTTATTGAAAACATGCCCTGTAAATAAACAATTCTGATGGCCCCACAGGTAAGATAGTTAACAGAAAAATCAAAATGTACTGTAGTATTTACTGAACATTTCATTAATCTTAAAATATGATCAATGCTTACCAAGATAACAAGGAGGAATTACAGCTGTTTCCTGTGTTAATAACCTGATCCTAAGGGACAGATTCTATGTTTTAAACAGCTGTGAACTTCAAAAGAATTTCAAGTTTAACAATGCAAGAGATGTGTTTTTGCTGCAATAAAATATGAAAAAGCACTTACCTGTTCCAAGTATGTAACAAACAGGGCATTATCCCTGCTTACTGTAATATAAGATCCTCTGATACCCACTACTGTATTAAAATACCTTCTTTACAGAAGATGCTTAAAACAGATTTCATATCTGTCTCAAGCACAGGGCACTCCCCAGAACAGCCCTTATTTATAAGATGGAAGCAGGGCTGACTTATGCAGAAGCAGTGACAAGTGAAACCCTCATATGAGAGACAGATCTGTCCATGTTGGCTCAAACCCCAGGCAGTTCCCAAGGTCTCCTTACAGATTCCCTTTGTATTAATTTATAAACTCACTTGTAAATTAGCTGTTCATCTTGTAAGTTCTCAAGTGCTTTTGAAAATCAGACTACTGAAGTTTCCACAGGTTCCTCAAGTGTTACCTTGGACAATTATTAATAAGTGATTAACAGCTACTTCAGAAAGAACTAGTGAAGACCTAAGATTTCTTTTAATTACTTTATTCCTAGGATGCTGAATTTACGAATTAGGTTTTTCTACCCAACTATAATTAAGCTTAAATGAACATAAGCAACCTTGAGATTTCAGAGAATACAAGAGCTCTAAAGTACAGTAAATTTTGTTCTCCAAGAGCCTGCAGTACCTACTTTAACCATTCAGTTCAGTCTAAACTTGAGGAGTTAGGCTTCTTCTGCCAAGCTGGGAGCAGAGCTGCACTCCAGTTATGCTCCTCATCCCTGCTTGCTTAGGGAACTCCACTGCATCCTGCAATACAATCTGACTTTGGCTGCCTCTTTGTCATCCTTGCACTGACTGCAACACTCCTGGCTTCTGAAATCCAAAAAGCACAGCCAAGTTCTGCAACAGCATGGAAAAACACTCTGTGAAACCACCAAATTCCTACCACCACTGTGGACTTGTCATTCTTGGAGAAAACTCATAACTTGTTTGGACCAGGTCCTGAGCAATCTGTTTGAAGATTGCCCTGTCTAAAGCTTGACTGTTGGATCTCCAGAGGTCTCTTTCAACCCAGATTTCTCTCTGTGTTTAAGGGGCATCAGTTCAAGCAGCCTCAGCTGCCACATAAGTAGCAGAACTGTTCTTCCCTTCTTAATCCCACTGGATATAGAACATTCTTTTTCAAAGTCTCACTATCTGTCTTCATAATAGTGAGTAGGTATTTTACTGTCATGGGGGAGGCTAAAGACTTGTTGGGTAGAGTTACCATCAGGTTACACATGACACCTTAGAAAGAAAATCCCTAAAACCTAATAGATAAGCAAAAGTACTTGAAATAAATCCTCAGGTTGTGTTTAGAGGCTGCAGATCCTCAGTTTCCATGACTCAGCTGTATTTCTGGACTAACAATCTTGTTATAGTAGAATGAACTACCTTCTTCTTTCATCTTGCTGCACATTTTATACTTTACAATGCTTCTCTAGGAACAGAATGTGTGCTGCTGAACTGCCATATGGTATCCTGGAAACACAAGACATAAACTTGAATAAAGACAAGGCCAAAAGAAAACTGTCAAATTACACTTTATTTGTATTGACAAGATAGGCAAAAGAAAGACTTTGTGTTCAGAGATACAAATCCATTATTTGCTGACAAAATGCTGATATACCCACACTGGGTATTTGCACTTTCAAGACAATACTTGAGGATCTTTACCAAGCAATTCTTTTATCTTTGGATAAGAAAAACGAATGCCTGTGAAAACAGTGTCATATGAAAATCTGTTACCTGCTTGTGGCTCAAATGTTACTGTTAAGTTCATGACTGGCAGCAAATAATTACACTTGGCCTCAAAGAAAAACTTATGTAAAACTGTAAGATCATTAAATAATAAGCATTAGCAGCATACCCAAAATACTTCTTGTACAAAGAACATTGCACTTGAACATACACAAGCATTTACCCTTATTTACACATTAGAATTTGTATAGAACAGCAAGACTGATATATACAGAAAAATAGTGGAAACCTTAACAGCCCCAGACGACAGAATATCTAGTGTTGACTCCTTCAGTTTTCCATACAGTTTCCCAGGATGCCTCATGGGTTTGTTGTTTTTTTTCACTATATACTATTGCATAAAAAATAGACTGTACAAGAAGGTCAGTCCCCAGTTAACACTTCAGAATATTTCTATGTACTATTACATATTCACTGCACCAGGGAGCAAGAGAGTCCAGGTCAGCTCCTCATGAAAACAAAGAGAACTTGACAGGTGCTATCTACTTCAACACTGTGCTTTACCTTGTAATACACACTGAAATCACTTGGCTGTGCAGTAACTACCCAGTGAGTTCCAAAGGCAATTCCCTGCCACACAGGATCTCCCACTGTCTTGCAAGCAATGAAATTAATTTCTCCCTGCTTTCTGCACTTGGGATAAAAATGTACCACTGGATTTCTCTGCTCCTGCTGCCCTCTTGTTTGGAATTTCCCTTTGGGACACTATCAGTTTCTCCAAAGTGATCCAGCGTTAAATTCTGCATCAGGTCCTGATTCTGAACATCATCAAACACAAATGTCAGGGCCTGTGGATATGTCTGATACCCCATGAGTACTCTGTCTAAATCCCGGATTCGTCTCCCATCTGCAAGCTGATACTTGTCTCTCTTTGGTGGCTCCTTGGCAAACTCAGGTAGTGGGTAACTGATGTAATCTTCATCAAAGAGGAACAAATCAGAGCTGGTCAGTATCAGTGTTTTAGGTTGAAGTGAACTAGTGTTCTGAGCAGATCCTTCAAAGTGATTTACTTGAAATGCCAACACATACAGAAGGATGTTGAGGGATGGAAGATTGGTCAAACCATCCATCTTCTCTGCCACTAGAAAAGCAAGGTCCCCAATTTCCTCTTCATTTGGATAAATAAATTTTACTCTGCTAGAGTGAATCAGTTCATAATTCTCCATTTTTCCTGCAAGAAAAACACACATTATTATATCTCCATTTAGTGCTATATAATACTTTCTTAGTGTACTAGGATAAACAACAACCCTTGACAGCTGGCTGCAGCTGGAAGAATTTAAGTTTTGTATCTATTGATACATGCCTTTGCTTATAAACAATATTGTAATAATTTTATTCGGATTATGGATCTCTGCTGGAGTCCTTCTTGCATTACCAGCATACTTTTCTGCAAATTTCTAACCATGTAAGTCCAGGCTGAACTCAAGAAGCCATCACTAACTTCACTTTTGCAAGACTCTTACGTACATTTAACAATTCTGCTCACATAAGGCACTTCCAAGACAAAGTCAGGGAGTGTAGTTAAAGTATCAAACAGGAAATAACTGATGCACAAACGTCTCTCAAAAGAGCTTTTAATCACTACAGTTTAGGTGAAGCCTTAAGTATGATGCCTAAAAATGTCATGACATGTAGAGAAGACCACTCACCTGTGTTTTTACTCCCAAATTCAGAGTAGAAGTCCTTATCTACTGGTTCAGGTGAAGGAGTGCGTGCAAGCAGTGACAGGACTGCCATAAGCTGCTGTATGAAGGTGTGAGTGTTGTAACTGTCTCTGGTCAGGCAGGTGACAATGTGATCTGCAGAATGTCCTGAGGAGAACACAGAACATCATTCTCTCACTGATCTCTACGTGGCATTACCATTTCTTGAACCAACATGCAATTGTCATCAGAAAAGACGTTTTTAAAAGATTATTTCTCCTGAAAACATGCACCATTATTCAGAAATCTTTCAAATTCTTGAAATCAGTAATGGAATCCTTACAAATACCTCAAAAAATACATAATTTATCTTAATTTAAAATACAATGTATACATATTATTCAAATATACCCTAAGGATTCAAAAAAAGAAGCAACAGAACACCTCTCTTCCACCTAATTAATAAAGACAGGGATCCATCTAAAAGAGATTAGATCAAAATAGAACAGGAATAACTTAAAGCACAGGATGTACTCACCAGTAATTCGGAAGTATTGGTCAAACAGGCCAACATTTACTGACTGCAGGTCATTAAGTTTTAGCACAAAGCAGCAAGAGAGGTGGAAAGAACTGTTTTCACAGTCTGAGTTTTCTTTGTTCCAAAAATCTGTTAAAGAAGAATATATGATAAAAAGGTCAAAAGAAAAAGATTGTTGTGTCCGTAAGCAGAATTTTTATATTACAAATACTTATCTCACTCTTGAAGAAAGAAATTAAGAAAAAACTGGGTACAGTGGTTAAAAATTTCTCAAGCAAAATACAAGCAAACTTTATTAGCAGCATTTTTTAAACATTTGTCACACACCAGATTTAAATCAGCACATGCATTAATAACAACTCAGTTAAGAATGCCCACCATTAGGTTCACTACCCTTCACTTTCCATTTTCATTATGAAAGGGACTAGGAAAGGACATCAGAGAAAAGCATGGATCCAATGGCAGTTAAAAGGCTCTGTCTGAGAAGCAGACATGACTCGAGACCCTGTATTTTGAACATAAAAGCCTTATGCAAATACTGACCCCTTCAACTAGGTCTAATAAAGAATACTGACCAAAATTGGTACTTAGACTGAGGACAAAAACAAAGAAAGAGATTAAGCTGGTAATGTGATTAAAGGATCAAAATAACTATTTTACCTGACTGGTGCTCATCTGCATGAATGAAAGAATCATCCAACAGAAAGTAAATAGCTTTTGTTGAGAGAAGCACACAAGCCATCACTTCCACATTGGGAGTCTTGTAAAAAAGAACTGAAGACCACATGAGGTGTCTCAACTCCTCATTTTCTACCTAAGATGTAAAAGTTACTTCATAAACACATAAACTTTGATATTTGAGATAGTTTCATCACCTTAGAGGCAACCTTAGACCCCCAGAGAAACAACTTCAAAATCTTAAGCATCTGAACACATTCTCATCAGAGAGAGGAAGTTCACTTCAAAGCTGCTAAATGAGGCCACAACGGCAGCCACTGAAAATGTTTTCTGTTGATATAAGAAAATTATTTTTCTGTTCTAAGGAAATTATTCCTTGTTTTCTGATTAAAATTAGAAAACATCTCATTTAGAAGAAAGACTTTTTGGGGCAGACACTGCAGACAAAACTTGAATCCCCAGCTGAGGAGTGGCCTCTCAAACCCCAAGTCTGCTGAGCCTTCAGGTGCTCCTGAGGGTTGGATTCAAAGAGAGGAGAGAGGACAGGAGCACAGTTTGCCACTGCAGCTGCTGTTCCAACCCAGCATCTTCCCAGCTTCTAACTTGATGGGCTTACTGTGACCCCTTAAATGAGCCACCTGCTTCTCTTATCAGTTTCTCCTGATATAAAAAGAGAACTGTAACTGTGCTTACTTAAACATTTGGAAAAGAGGTAAATGAATAAGAAAAATTCATCTATTTCTCAAGCTTTTCAATTGGCATTTGTACTCAGATCACAGTGACTTATCACTCAAAAAGCCACATCATAAATTTTGGGTAATATTTGTACTTTTTGATTTGATGTTCCCCAGACAGACTATAATGTTTTTCACAAATCAGATTTATCTGTTCATGTTTCTGGGGTACCTGCAGCCAGGCACACGTGTTGTAAGCACGTACATTACTACAAAAAGGAGTCAGAACACTTATTTATTGATTTAGCTAAGAACCATCCCAAAACTATTTCATTCCTGTTATTTTCTTTCCTTTTGCCACTTTAAAGAAAAAAGAGGAACATTCTTGGAGGAATCACATCTTCAAGACATACACTAGTGTACTCTCCTGCTCAGCACCACAGATCCTGAAGACAAAATATGCCTTGCAGGATTCCCAGCTGCTGCAGCAGGGAACCCAAAATGGAATTACACACAAATTCTTCATCAAAATGCTTCCAGGTTTCCCAGAGCCTAATTCTTGTGGCTAGATTTGATCAGGAAAGTTTTTATAGATACTGTGCAGTACAGAAAGGTCACTAAGCATGTTTCTGTACACTTGGTATAGACACAATACCTCTGCAATGTTGCTATGGAAAAATTCAACCAGGGCTCTTCCCTTCAGCCCAGCCACATACTGCAGAGACACAGAAACATGAAGGTGAACAGGAATCTGGTTGTCTTCTGTGATCTTCTGCATGAGAAACTCAGATGGGTATAAGGATGACAGTGTCAGATGAGGCTTGCATATACTAGAAAAGATCCAGAACACAAATTATCAAAATGTAAAGATCTACACAGCTTTTCCCCTACAAGAATATTTGTATTTCATTCAAAAATTAAAACCAGGTAACTTCAGTTTTTAATAGTTTAAATCATTTATATCTTGAGCACAGCTGTCAATCTGCCATGACCACAGCCTGCAGGCACATGAAATAGCAAGTTTCCTCTCATCAGAAATCACATTTTACATTTGTTGTAGCAATGAAACAGAAAAAAAAAAGGCCACATCAAGCACTGTGCAAGAGACCTTTCACAGGAATCATTACCTGGCTGCCTGACCGTGCCTGTTTGCCTCCACTACATGATTTCTTACAGCATCCGACTTGCTTGAAGCTTTGAAAATAATAATAGTCTTAACATCCTGCAGGAGTGTCCTTAAAAGGCTGTAGACTCTTAGGAAGTGGAATTTCTCATGAGGTAGAACAAACACTGCTGTAACAAATCTGTATCCAACAAGCAGCTCCAGCACGTGTCCATCCAGAAATGAACCCTTCTGCTGGGTGGCACCGTGAGTTGGATGCAGCACGAGTGATGCTAATGGAATTCTGTTCAGCTTAAATACACTTCCCAACTCTTCTGTGCCTACCCATTTACCTGGCAGTAAACTGAAATCCACCTTTACTATGTACAAATGCTGGGGTGTTAGGAATATCCAACAAGGATGGACCACACAGGGACTCTGGTCAGAAGATTTATATACTGAAGAATAAAGTGCAGAACACAAAACATTCTTTGACCATTCCTTGTTATTGCCAGCTGACTCTGGTTGATGCAAGACTTTCTGAACGTTGGTTTTATTCCCATAAACAAGATATGTTGGGAAACAACCTTTTATTTCAACATCTTCTGCTGAAATGCAATTCAATTCCATAAGCTGACAGAGAAAATCTTGGAGAGTTGCTTTTCTACAGTACCACGTGGAGCTTGGTAACATGGATGTGTAGTGTTGAGAGCAACACGTTTGTAAACAGGAATAAAAGTCTTGAAGATTCTGGGAGTCTGAAACAATAAATAAGCAGTGGTCATTGTTTTTCAGCTTCAGAGTTAAACAGATTTCTGGCAGGAGAAAGCCAAATTCCATTAGATCAGTGTAGGGAAAGCACAGCGTTAATTTCAAGGCAGAAGGGATGTGCTGGCAATTTCCTCTCAATTCGTGATGAGGAATCTCGAACACGGCTAGCATCTCATCGGTCAAAACCAAACAGGATGCAAACTGTCTGAGTCCTTTATGGATGTGAACTGAAAAGCTCCAGAGAATTTTGACTATGTCAACACTGTCCACTGCAATGTTGTCAGATGATTGAGTATCTGAAGTAGTGCTGAACTCAAAGGCCTGATCTCCTTCGTGCAGCCCCATTTCAAAATACCCATCTTCTTTGTCTGTGGTTGTGGAACTACCCACAGGGCTTCCTTTATTCTCTGTGAGGGAGGGGGCAGATTTCTGCACAGCCTGCATTATCAAGGCAGAAAGGTGCTGGGTAAAGTCTTGGTTGGTGGCAGTGTAGGACATACAATTAAAAGGCAAGATGATGGTGTTACCGGGGTCAGGCACCGCACAGTGTTCTTCCTCCGAACTCTCCAAACTTCAAAAGAGAAAAGAAGCCACAGTAAGTACAAACGTGAGTTTAAAAACAGTTATGGCTACCTACAATTCATGGTGCTGCCTCTCAGAACTTAGATATTTGCTCTTGTAAATACAGTTAAATCAGTGCAATTTTGTAGAACATCTTTGTACTGCACAGCCATTGATTTTAAAGGCTGGCAGTGTCTACTTCTATAATTAGAAATTAGAATAAGAAACTAAAAACTAAAATGTTTAACTCCTCTTTCCTTTCCCATCCCCAGCAAGCACAACCTCATGAACTAAAGGACTAGACAATACAGCTATTGCTGGTTTTGAAACCAACTGCATTCCAGGGTTCAAGGTTTAAAAACACTACACACCATGTTTTGATTCAAAAAAACAGAGGCAGACTAGAATGGAAGAGATTGTTTTGCCTTAAAGGCTGGGTTTAAGAAAACACTATCCACAGTTATTACTCAAAAGCTACAAGGATTTAAACCAGAATTTATTTATGTAGCTTACCACACGTGATGACCACCACCATACTCTTTGCATGAAGCCAATAAAGAGGCAGGTGCCTAAGGAGAAGAAATAAATATCAGGAAGCTGTAAACTATTTAAGAGTTTAGCACACATGAGAAGCAAAGTTAATGCTGGCTCACACTTTTTAAAGCTGGCCAAGTCCTGCTGTACTCACAGGCAGCATAACAGCCATCCTTTGAGGAGCCACAAATACTGTTTGCTTTAGGTTGGGCATTCAGCTAAGGCAGAAGGAGAATGAACTCAGCTGCTGACCTGAGAACAGATCCAACCTGTGACCCAGGCATTTCAGCACTCTGCAAAGTTTTACTGAATTGTGTAGCATGAAACAAAACAACAAAGGATCCTGACAAAGACCAACTACACTGGTAGCAAAGGAAGAGACCCCACCCAGGTCTTGCTGTCCTATTTCTTGAAGCCATGCATATGAAGAGTGCTTCCAGTACCACAAATGAAATCACAAACCAGATGATATCAAACAGGAGGAGATTGAAGAAGACAAACTAAGGCCATTGCCTACTGACAGGAGAAGGTTCTTCCACTCTACCAGCAAGAGAATCACCTTTCAAAAACTGATACTGTAATATGATAAGACATAATTATTACACTCACCACCAAAATGGCTATTAAATGATGCTATGCTAGTACTGGGTAAACATCTCAAACCATAGTGGCAACAGTTTTCTGCAACTCTGGTAAACCTGGACTCTGCATTTAATTTATAAGCTGGACCAAACTCCCTTGAATCAAATCTGGGGCTGCCTCCTTTTCCATTAAAATAGCTCTGAGAACCAAAAAACCCTTTTCCTATGGATTACTATGATAATCTAAGTTTAACATCAGAAACTTTGTAAAAGCTTTTAAAAATACTATCATATAAGCAGAAGTGTGGCAATTACCTGAATTTTATATCTGGAGTCTGGTATTTCAAAGCATCTCTGGGGAACTGTATGGTCTGTAGGAGTCGAACCACTGGATTGCAAAAAACTGCTGGCTAGGACTGTTTCTTCACAAATTATTTCTAGAACAAATACAGGCAGCTCTTAAAATCACTGAAGTAAAACAAAAATAAATGTCTAATAGTATCTGCCAATTAAGTGGAATTAAAACTGTATAATCAAGATCTAATAATAAATCATTAAAGCTAAAGGATATCTTCACACAATAGCCAGGACAAAAAAGCAAACAGGATTTTAGTTTAATTAAAGTAGTAACTGAAATTTGCATTAAAGACTGCTACAGCTTCTTTCTCAAACTAACAATCAATTTGAATCTCAAATTCTGGTGTAAGAAATCCTCACACAATTCAGTTTGAACAGAACTAGACAGTTGCTAGGCTGGCAGAGCATTCTTCATGAACTTTGCAGCATACTCCCAAATTTCTGCAAGCCCGAAGTGAACAATATCTGTAATATCTGTGTACAAACTTCCACCAGACTGAGAAGCTCTGGTCTCTCAAATGCCATTTAAGATATTATCTCACCTTACTTGGAACCTTTTTCAAGGGTTCAAAACAGAATCATCAGTAAAAACTTATCAGGAGTGAATACAAGGCAAAATTCTCAGGGCCATTTGACTTTTTGCCAGTTTGATATTCACAGTATTGAACTGACACAACACAGCAAATCAATTTTCAGTATTGCCACTGAGCCAGCCAGAACAAGTATTTAAATATGCAAATAATCAACAAAATTACAGTGTGAACATGTTTCTGGTTTGAGAATAAGAACTCCTGTATCTTTCTGGATTGATGGTAAAGTTCAGCAGATTGCACCAAGGCATCTCATGGTCAGAGGAAGCACAAGAGGTATTTATTACTTGGACAAAATACTGTGTTAGCAAGAAGGAAACTCAAATTGACAGGAAAACCAGAACATGACAGCATTATTTTTGATTTTCTGTTTCCTATATAAATATTTAATCCTTTTCCATAAGCCATTTCCCAATGACATTTACTATGAATAATATGTTACGGAAACAGATGGTGTCTAGAAAATGCAGAGAAAACAATTCATAGAAATAGCATATCAGGAAATCAATTCCATTATTCATGACTTACATGGTCTAACAGTGAAACTAATTGCTTAGCATATTTCCATTTTTTAAAAAATAGATTTCTCAAAACTGGTATTTTGAAAACAGCCCTTAATAGTTACATACATAGCAAATAAGCAATTTTGATTATTGAAGCTGAGAAACAGCCTGCACAGTCCTCATTTTCCCATTATTTATAAAAGCCTTCCCCAAAATTTTACTGAAGGAAACTTATGGAAAAGGACTACAGTAAATAAACCTAGAATCTTATGCCACTCTATAGAACTCCTAAGTCCTTTAGAAAGATATATACTTTCTTTTCTCCCAAGATTCTTTTGCTCCTAAACATCTACTGTAGTAGAAACAATGTATTGATAATTAATTGAAACAGTTCCAGGGGTTACTGACATGCATTTTTACAGCAAGTTCTGCATAAAACTGCAGGCTGTTGTATAGTTACAGGACTGAGGCAGTTTGTCAAGTGCTTAATATGTTAAAGTAAGCATTGACTTGATTTTGGAAAAACTGGCTTTTTTTTCTGCAGATGAAAAATTATCTAGAAGGGCTACAAAGGTAAAATACATAAATAGCAACTAAATCTGTATCAAGGTGTCTGTCCCTTAATCAAATGCTGTCAGAACACCTTCATTTTTCTGGAGTGAATTAATAAACTTCTGCTGATTCTGCAGAAGTCACAGCAATGGACTTTTTCCAAAGATCAAGCTCCTCAGGATGTTTCTCTCCCTTATCCACCAATCCACTGATTTACGGTAAGAGGAAGCTGTGCCACTCCAAGAAACTGAGAAGATAATCCCTGCTCTTTTAAATGGGAACAAAGTCTTCTCTCACCATGAATATTCTACTGCACTTTTCAATCAGACAAAGCCAAAACCTGAAAGTATTTTTATCTCTTTTGCTCAGTCACAAGTGAATAGTTACGTAAGTCAGTCCTGTGGGCTAAAGAGGAAAGTTAAGTCATTCATCCAAGTTCCTAATGCACAGGCACATTCATTTGAAGCATACAGTAAAAAACACTTGAGATGAGGTCAGCAGGTACTGTAGAGCACAACAGATGTGCTGAAATCACCAACTCAGCCAGAATATTAATCCCACAGGTGTCTTTTACTCATCTCCTTTCTCCATCTTCCCCCTGGTGTGACAGAAATGCAGCTCCTGCAAAAAGCCCTAATGGAGCATATGCTTCTTGAGCTCACATTTTGCAGACCAAGAATGGGTAGAGAGGCAATTTTAAAATATGTCTCTGTATGCCACAGTTTTCCATTAAGGTGTGACTCCAAACCTGGAAACAGCATCTAGTCCTCTGCAGGATGATGCATTAAAAAGTCCTGTACCCAACCTCTCACTCCAGGTATTTACCACTACTGGGAAACTACAGGTCAGTTTTGCTGAGTCACATTCCACACAATTTTCACTTTCAAAGCCAATTCTATACCAGGTCTTTGTGTTTGTCTTTAAAGCCCTAAATCCATGCACATAATATTCATGTATATCAATGCAGCTTAGAAAAGCAGAACCAAGAGGCTCAGCCCAGCAGCACGATACATACATGATTACCTTGGCTGGAGCTGACAGGACGAGGCAGAGAGGGAGAGGAAGGACGAACAGTAAGAGAAGAACAGTTTGATTTGGAGCTGGCAGCAGTGAGCCTGGAGTCCTCACTGATCTAATAAAGAAAGTATGCAGCAATTAAAGAAAAAACCTGAATACACAGGACACATGAGATCCCGAAGTAAAATAAGTCTACACAAGCTTTTGCAATTTTGGTAAAACGAAAGTTAGTGCCAGCTTTTATATATTCTTTTTTTTTTTTTTTTTTTTTTGTGGAGGGGTGGTGAGGATGGTCACCTACTCTGTTCTCAATTTTCACTCTAGGTGAAATTCCACTACGAATTCTTTTAGAGAAGTCATTCTGATCACTGACTAATCACTGTACTGACAAAATTGGCAGTTTCACAAGTCAAAAGTATAAAAACAGGATTTCTACTTTGTAGGGTTGATTTTCAAACCAAGACTAACCAAGTACATAGCCCACAGCCAGGTATGAGGGAA
>WEIU01001417.1:283291-296584 GCA_013389925.1 Aegithalos caudatus
GTATTTACATTGCAAGCAGAGCAATGAAAATCATCTGCAACTTATCAAGCAAGAAGCACTACACCCAAAAGTGCACTTTCACAAACAAATTTAATGTCAGGACATTTTCACAAAAACATGGAGTACTTTTTTTTCCAAGTAAAAAGCACTTTGAAATAAGGGATCCTATTATAACCATTTGTTAGTTCTTTAAGGCAGTGGAAAAGTACTCAGGTATAGGTTTTGTGTGAATACTGGAAATCTTTTTTTTTTTTTTTTGAAACACAAACAGTGTAAGCTCTTCTAATTTAAACATTGTGTCCTTATTTCCAAAACTTGTGAAAAAAACATTATTTCACAAATGAAACAGTCCTTTCTAAACTTTGCACTCCCCAATTCCAGCAGCAAATCAAAGCAGAGAATCACCAATTCTGAGATATATGCAACAGGCCTGGCATTTGCAGAGCACCTCTCAATTTATGAGCAGTATCTCAGCCCTACCTCTATTTGATGAAGGGATTTGAAAATAGACAGATCAAAAGGCAAGTGATGCTCCTGAATGTTACTGGTTCCAAAAAGTCCTCCTGTTCCAGTGACCTGGCATTTAAGACATTAAAGAACTGAGTTAGTGCACACAACCCAACTTGTTCACATTCCAGTCTTACACAGGCAGTGGCCTAAGGGCAGTGGCTTGGAAAGACTGCCAAAGTTCCAACCAGTTTTTCAAATGTGGAATGATTCATTACATTTGCAGGTCTTCAGGAAAACAAATACTAGTTGCTCCAGCTCAGTGTACTGACCTAGAAGTGCCACCTTGTGCTTGCATTCTGTAGCACATGGGGTATGCAAAAACAATACCATAAGCAAGGCTGACCAAGGCTACATTCTCAGCTGAAAATCAGAGTTACACTCACTGAAAACAACTTCCTTGAAACCTGTGAACCCTCCAAGTCAGCACTGTCTTTAATTCCACTACAAGGGATGAAATTCAAGGCACTGACAAGATGGGTTGGAAGAAAACAAGCATTACACTGATATGCATCAATCAGAGCATGTCAGCAGCATAAAAAGCAGGTGATTTCATTTATGTTTCCTGTGAATAGAATTTTGAGAGAAAACTCTAAGGGTTTTTTCTGGTTTTGTGTATCTTACAAGCTCTCAATGTGCCCACTCACAAACATTCAGGAGGGCTAGAAATTCTTCAGATGGCAATTTTTCTAAACAATAAACTCTTCTCCAGCCAGAAAATCCTCCTTTCAGAGGATTCTGTACAGACTGAGGATGACAAAGGCAACTGAGGAGCCCCAGGAACACCAGCACAGCTGTGGTTTTGCTTTCCCTGCTCCACCATTTGATTTCAGCTTTGAACACACAACACAGTTAAAAGGCAGCTCCTCATGCAATAAAGGGGCTAAAATGAATTTGAGTCATAACAAACAGTGTTAAAAAAACTATTCAGGTAAAGTCTAATTCACTTATTTGGTGGTAGAAAAAGTCAAATTGTCTCCTGACAAAAAAAAACTATCTGTTCTGAGACCATTTTACATTTATTCTGTAATGGCACTTTAACTAGAAATTCAGAGCCATCTATAAAACTGAGGTGCTTTTTTGGATTTTACTTTTAACTTTCAGATGCAGTCAGACAGTGATAAAGGGGGCAAGATTTATATAGATGTACATATGCACATGTACTCATATACACTGGCACACCCATAGTGCCTGCAAAGAAAGCAAGGTTGAAGAGGTCAATATTTATTTCTTAACTCATCCCTACTGGCACCCAGCAAGATTCTGTAGCTGTTATCTATACATCTGTATCTTTTACTGCTGAAAAGACCACACCACACAGCAAACACCTTGGCTAGAGGACACTGTGGATTGAAGGTTGGCAGCATGAACACCAATTTAACACTGAGCTCACCTTTAGATACTTGAGTCTGCAAGTGAAATCCAGAATATGCCCTAGATCTGTTTTGGCATCTCCATTAGCACAGGTAGGTTTGCCCTGCAGCAGCTGCTGAGTGACTGCATACAACTGCAGGGGCCTGATGGTGAAGACTTCTCCAGCCATCAAGAGCTGCTCTCCTGAAAAACAAAGCAGTTTAGGATGAAACACAACGCTGCAAGGGTTACACAGGGATAAATGGTACATGGAAAATGTAATGATATTTGTCATTTAGACTCTATGATGAAAATTGAGGTAGCAAAATAGTTTTTTTAAAAGCCAAAATAATTGAGGTATTCAAGTGGGCATTTGTCATGCAAGCCCAAAGTTCCTAATGCAACTAATGGCAAATTTCCCTCAGTCTTAACAGGACTGGAATCAAAGTTCCTTTACATAATGCAAGAGTTAGGAAACTTTTTCTGAGGTATCTCTAAGTTTATAGCAGTTAAGATTTTTTCTATTCAGAAAACGCAGCATCTGCTCTCTAAAATACAGAGCTCAGATCTTTTGCTATGCTGCCTAAATGCAGATGCAATGTACTAAATGTGTTTTTTAAAAAATCTGGGGGTTTTCTGCACACTAGTACCAAAGCAAATGCCCAGAACAGAGAATGCCTTATCTAATTATAATTTTACAGTCCAATTTAACAGTAGGAACAGCAGGGAGCTCCATATAAAAGCCTCTGGAGGCACCATAAGCTTGACGTAGGCTACAGCAGCTGGAATACACACATGGAACAAATATATTTCCTTTCTTCCCTTTAGGGACACTACTTTGACTTCATGAACAAGAAAGCATCAGCTTCTGTCATAAGCAGAGTTCTCAGAAATGCTCTGAGGAGTAAAATTCCCTTCAGCTTCAGTGGGAGCAAATCTAAGAGTCCAGCTGCACATACATTACTGGAAGGTTACACTAATACAGAGCAATCAACAATTCTCATATCAGTGAGACTGTGGGCACTAGAAAGCCAGCAAAGATTTCTTCACAAGCTTCCTTAAGATATTCCAAAATTTGCTCAATGGACTCTCTGAGATGGCTTCACCTAAAGGTAACTTTCTGCCAGAAGAATCTGAAATGGCATTGCTGAAACATGCTTCACCTATCATGCCTACCACGCTTCAGCCAACTGGAATTATACAGTAGCATCTTGCATGTCCTTCAAAACAAAAATAGCAGGGATTAATCCTTTCACATGCCTCCTGCTGTTAATGGAGCAGCTGGAGCTGTTGTAGGTACAGGAAGAGCATTTAATTTTCATCTGCCAGCCTCAGAAAAGCACACCCTTAAATTTACTGACCAGAAGGTCTCCTGTTTCCTGAATTCTGGAAGAATAATATTTACATATGTAAAGTGATCTCTTGCATTTAATACACTATCAGGACTCACTACAGACTACAGAGACTATCAGGACTCACTGACCAAGCTTCCTTACAGGTCAGAGACAAAAGCTCCTGATCACCACTGCCACATCCTTTAAGGATACAGACTAGGAGGCCCTTTACAAAAAAAATATTCATGAATTTCTTGTTTCCAACAGTGGCTGCAAGACTGTTGCAGCTCCTCACAAAATGCAGCTTGAAGTAAACTACAAGCAGCAAGTAAAAGACAAAAAGAAAGGAGGGGGAAAAAGTACCAGTTGAATATGGAAGATCAGATCTCTCCTTGTCTGGAGGTAAAATATGAAAGGTATGTGAATGCATGAACACAGAGGAAAACCTTCCTGGATAAACACTGCACGTTCCTTACCTTTGTGAAAGAGCTCTTCAGCCAGTGCAGCAGTGATCCCATTGATCTCCTGCAAGCAATAAACCACAGCAATCAAGTGTTATTTCCATACTTACGGTTCCAATTTCTTAATTTGTACCTTTAGTGAAGCATTTTTTTTTGCTGTGGTAGAGGACTTATTTAAAAAAAAAAAACAACCTGAAATCGAGGGTGACTGGTTTACATGTTTCTTTGTAAATTGAAAATAAAAATCCTTCATAAAAATTACTTGAAATTGTTTTATGTGATTTTCACTTCCAAGATGAAAGACACTGAACTACATTTAAATAATCCCATTCTGCACACATTAAAAAAGGGCAGCAGCAACTAGAGCAAGATATTATCAGCCATCATTAGTCCAACTTGGAAAACAGTTCTGTTTTGATGAAAATATTACAAAAGTAGTGTTCTTCAGATTTTAATATTAAGACTATTCTAATGCCTCAAGCACCCAACATTTCCTCAGAATATCACTAACACAGAGAAAGCTTTAGATTAACAGATCTACAGAAAAAAAGAGATATAAAAAGTAAGGAGTCTTCTGGACTTCAACTCTGTCTGCTGCACAGGAGTGCAAACCCTTCCTTTTCTTATCCCCCCTCCTGGACCCAGCCAGGTGCTCAGCCTCCCTTCCTGGCACTGACAACTCCAGCATGAAAAGCTGAAAACTCTCAGTGCAGGGATTTGTGCTTTCTAAATCTGCAGGTGCACAAAGATCAGTGCAAGTACTTCCCACCTGGGCACACCTCTCTCCACAAAAAGCAAATGCTCTGTGCAAGTCCAGAAATAGTTCTGAGCACTTCCAACAGCTCCCTTTCAAAGGCCCACAAAAAGAACAAAATAAAACTGTTTGTGAGGTGAAGCTTCCCCTAGACAAGCATCTCATTTTAAGGTAGCTGCAAAGTATAAACAGATATTATGGATCATCACCACATGAATATTTCATGAGTTTACTTTGCTGACAAATACCTCCTGATTCATAACAAGGGAATACATCCACAGGACATCTGCAGCAGACAGCTCAGCTCATTTGATGAAGCAAGGATTTCAGAACATCACATTCTCAGTGCAACTGAAACCCCATTCACTGAGGAGGAACAAAGCCTCCACGCCATAGTTTTGAGAACAACAAGCTCAAAGCTGTATTCCAAACAAAAATAAACAATTCTGATTCGCATTTGAATAAGCCAATTACACTCATCTGGCAAGCACAGACTTAATTGAAAACTCTGCTCTGTATCTCTTTTGTCATCTGGGACACAGAGCCAATTTTTTTTTTTACATTTATAATTGGAACAAGATTATGACTTAGACTGTTCAGTGACTAGCAGAAAAAGAACTCTATTCCTCTGTCAGATCTACAAGAGACCTCTGTCTTATCTGTAATTACTTAAATGCATCACACCCACAGAAGTCCACTGTTTGCAAGTGTCTCTGACAGCAGTTTGGGGGTACTCAATGCTTTTCCTGCAAAACCTTCTATATGCAAGGTAAACCAAATCTTCTAAGATGACAAAGACTGCAACAAAATAAGCATCCCCATAGCACTGCAGAAATCCTTTTCAATGTCAAAGTAACCATGAAGTCTGACATGCAACTGTTTCTCTTTGCTAGGCTGTACCCAAGAACAACTAAAGGCTTCAAAGTGAGTTTAATGTATCTACGGCTGATATTCTTAATCCATTTAGTTCTATTAACCCAGGAAATAAAATTTTAAAATTCTTACTGGAAATACTATTAAAAAGAATAGACAAAAACATTATACCCTTCCTACATAAATTAATGAGGCAATATCAGGGATTATAATGGCTCCACTATGTACATGGGTTGTCTGGTAATGAAGATATTTTAAAAGATCAAAGTTCTGCAGAAAGGCCTTTTTTTTTTCCCAGTAGAATTACAGTGGTAAATATTTAGCTTTTCTACTGAATAATTAACACTTTTTTTGGTAAATATTTAAAAGTATTCTAAAGTTCCAAGCAAAAACCAGTTGAGTTTACAGTTAAGTCAGATCCTCCTGAAGCAAAGAAATGCAGATTAAGCAACAACTTTGCTCTTAATATCCAAAAGCAATTTAGAAACAGGGAAGCATTCATAAGCAAACACTGCTAGCTCTTTGGAAAAGCAAAAAATTATTACATTACAAGAGGAAAAAAAATAGTCCTGAGAAGTAAGTCAGGGGCTAGGAAGAACTTCTGCCTGCATAATAACCATGTGGAAGTTACAACACATTAGGGAAACAGATGTCATTTACAAGACAGAGCAGGCAGAAAACAGAGAAATTATGCAATGTGCTGCTGATCACAGGAATTTTGGTCTGTTTGAACAGAATTCTTCATACATTGCCAGACATTTTTAATAAATTTAAAACCTCAGACCCATTTCAGAGGGCTTGATAGTTACAAACCTGTGCTTCTCTCTCCAGTCTGTGAGGCAATAGCAACACTGGAATAAACCTCCTACTGTTTTTATCTAAGAAACTCTAAAGTCTCACCAGGATAATTATGTTCATGTAACATAATCATTGTTACTAAAAGTTAATTAACACCTAATGGATCACTTGTGACTAATTTCTGAAGCTTTTCTATGAAACCTTGAAGGGACTTCTCAAACATCCCACCCCAAGGCAGTTACTGCTCCTTCCTTCCATTCAGTTCTCCAGTGCTTTTTCCTCTTTATGAAATTCATTCTAGCCCTTACAGCATGATGCCATATTGCAAAAAAAGCCTAATTATACACAAGAGATGAACAAATTGCAATCTGAACATGAAATCAAGTAATTGCTTCTTGCTTCCAGTATCCTTTACCGTAACATTCTGTCTGCTGGAGCCATTTTTCCCAGGGCCACTCCATCTTTGTGCTTCCACTGAGAAGCAGCATTTTTCTTCATTTGGGCTACTGGAAACTGTTCCAGTGTGAACCACAGCTCCAACCATTAGCCAGTAAGTACAGGGGTGTGGATCCATTATGCAATGTTCATTTGAGAGCCAGCACTTTTGACTTCAGCCTAACCAATTCAGACTCACATTTATTCACAGCTTCCAACTCTCCTGCCAGCATTTATTTTCCCTCCTTAGTGTCCCTGCCCACACTACTTCCCAGCACAGTGTCTACTGCAATAAAAAGTGGTGTCAAAAATCTTAAAAATACGTTTTGTTATATAGTGTAAAATGTTAAAAAAGAACCATTTCAGCAAATTCGTGAAGATTCCACAGAGCTCTCTCCAAGTCAGAGAACTAGGGAAATACACTCAGGCCTCTATTAACTGAAAACATAACTTACATATAAATGAAAGTGTAGGAAGTGTGACAAAACTTTTGGTGCAGTAACAGGGAACTTGAGCAGCAGAGTTTGCAGGTAGATCTCCAGTTCCTTTTGTCTTTTCTCCACAAGGCTTTTGGAATTTTTTCCAATGATCTTCTTTGGAGGTAACAGATTTTTATCTATTTTCTTCTCTGAAACAAGCTGAAAGACAAAGATCAGAGTTAATACCTGACATGCCATCTGAAATTGCACAAAAGATGCAATGGAACACATTAAGTATATGTTGCCTGATCCTGGGAAGATCCAAAAATAAAACTACTTCAGTAAATTTAGCTACTGCCTTCAAAGCATTAGGTATTTTTCAAAAGAACATTTTGTCATGGAATGATCAGAGTTTAATAACAGTATCTGCTCAAAGAATCACTCACAGTGCCAGTGCAGAATGTAACAAATGTGATAAAACAACAAAATAAACTGCATTTCAGAGAAAGCAGAACACTCTTGAATAAGAAGATTTTTCCTCATTTTTATTTGTTTTTTAGCAGCACCGGTTGGTAACTATCCTATGCTACTTTAAGGACATTTTTATCATCCACCCTGATGAGACTTTAGTCACCAAATCAGCTGATCATAAACATCCTTCTTAGCAAAGAGTTCAGTGACTCCAGCCTGAACTCTCCTCTGGGACACAGCTTCCATCCAAGGCTAAAGTTGTCCAGGTCAACCTCCCCCAATTCAAGAGGGGAATGTAACAGGGCCAAGTAATAAAGTTCTCACAAAAAGGACATAGTCTGCAGTTCAGATGGCATGTGGCAGATATTCTCCCTCTTTACTGAAAAATGAAATTATGAAAATCATTCTGGAAAACAGAACTACAAGAACTGTACAAAGTTTTGTAAGAGACCAAGGTCACAGTTTTAACATTCTTACCTTTTCATGCAGGTCATGGAAATCACTGTAACGATGTTTGACTGTCCACTGATGACTGCCAACACTAACCTGAATAATGTACACCTGAAAGGATGAAATTCATGTAAGGACACAGCAAAACATTTGCCTTAAAGAGAAGCTGACTGTGAGGCCTGCTGGTTGATGGAGCACTGTAGGGTGGGTCTATATTCTGCAAGAGCCAGAGCTAAGGGAATGTCACCCCAGCTCTGAGGTGACTCTGCTGATGTGGGATGCCTGACCTCACTCACCAGGGTGCTCCACAAGAACATGCAGATGTAAAGCAATGGCTTTCATTTCTGCAGCTCAAAGGTTCATGGCCAAGGGCTCTAAGGTGCTTCTTTATCTGAAAGTTTCTGCTAACTGAAGTTGGTATTCAGAGCTACCCACAAGCCTGAGATGGCAGCATCCCTTCTTCCATCTACCAAGTTCCACACTGGGCAGAGGAACTTGGCAAGCATCCTGCTGTCACTTCAGCAGAAATCTGCAGCTTAACCCTTGAGAAAACTGAACAAATCATTTGGTTGGGTGGATGCTATTTTATTCCTTTTAGGGTGAAGCACACAAGACATCTTCCTGAAGAGTTACAGTGCCCAAAGGATCACTACAATTATCTAAAGCAACCCAGCATCTCCCAGAACAAACCTAAGTATTTTTAGCCGTGCATGGACCAAACAAAGATTTTAATTCTAGGTGACTTTCTAGATTGAACAGTACTGGTTTTGCAGGAAACTCAGCCTACCTTTAGATATGCCAGAAACAAGCCATCCCAAATACATTTTAAAGGTACAGATAAAACACAAGCAGAAAACAAACAAGGCTCTGCAAAACCAGTTCCACAGCTACTTAAATACAACAAATTAAATAAACTATATTATCCAATCCCTCTTTGGGGAAAACAGCAACATGTAATCAAATCTTGAAAGCATTTAATACAGTTGAGAACTTGCTTACTACCACAGATCACCCAGAGCTGACTCATAGCTGCTATGAGGATGATGCACATCTAGTTGCTAAACCCACTTGAGAAAACAAAAAGCATCAACAATCTGTTACATAAAAGACCAGTCTTCACTTACTGCAAGTACAGAGCAGCACAATGTCAAGCATTAAATAGAATACCACCTGCATTTTAGAATATGAACTAGAGTTCATGCCAGTTTTATTTTTGTGAGCATCTGACACTGGCTCACTGAGCAAAACCCAAGCCCTACAGAGAACCAGACCAAGATGTCTGATAGTGCACCCAGTGAGTGACATATCAGTGCTGGGATGAGCACTGAAAACACAGAAGGATGCCCACACAGAATTATGGACTCAATTAGGGCCTGTGCCTGCCTTCCTGTCATGGTGTATTGGGAAACAGCAGATCAGGATTAAACACTGTGCACTGGTGACAAACCAGAACAGGAATAACACCAGCATTCAAAAGCACCTCATAACCCTGGGGAGAGAAAGGAGAGGCTCAGAGAAACTAAACATAGAAGTAAAGAAGTACTACATTTACAAGCCATAGAAAAAATACCAGCTCTTTTGAAAAGCTGACTGTGTTAAAGTATGGCAGAGCAAGCAGCATCTAAATGCAATGCACATTGAGTACACAAGGCATGAAACCTCAGATTGGACATTGGGAACTCACATGTCCCAACTGACAACTCACCAGGTGAGCAGGGAAACCCCTCCTCTCTGCATAAAACACAGAGTAAATCTGTAATAAAGGTTCAATATCCTTTTGCTGAAATGGCAAGCACTGACCACTTCTAGAAATACAGCATTGATGGAAATGGACAGTGTGGTTGGGAAAGTGCCTGTTAAAGTGTTTGCATACACTGACACAATCCCTTAAGTGAAGTCTTTAAAAAGCTGTAGCATTTTCCATCTAGAAGGTAGCCAGAGCAGGCAGTACATATTCACCCCCCAAACAGTATGAAGAGACAGCCACTGATTTCACATCAATCCACAAGCTGCCATTATCCTGAAGAATAAATATATCAATGCAATATGCTAATGTGCACATTAGGACTTGTCTTAATATAGAAACAAATCATTTTAAAGCAAAAAAATCCCCTTAGATATCTCACTGTTTTAGGAGCTTAAGTTCATCATCAGCAAATTTTGAGTGCACTAATAAGACAAGGCTGACAGCTTAAGTTAAGGTTCTCCAAGGGCTGCCTGTCACACCAAGTGCTAAAGGAGTACACAGATGATGACATCCTCACACTGCACTTTCTGGCAGACATAAAGGATTACACTGTGTGAAATCCCCACCCATTCTTACACCACAAACTGCACACTTCTGTTGAACTAAAACACAGCACCCTTTACCTTCACAGGCCTTCCTCCTCCACCTGTCTCTACCAAGCCCATCTGTATGAGAAGTTTTGTCCCTCTTTCTATAAATCAGTTCTGTTGGTTACATTCTACTTTGTAAAGTCTTTGGCACATTTGCAGTGTTGTATATTTTCTTTACTTTCTAGCAAGTTACTACAAGTTCTTTGCAGTTAAGAACATCCCTTCATCTTCCTAAATACTGAGGGATAAAAGACCCACTGAACATTTTGAAACCAGCTATTAAATGAACAGCAGCAATTCCAGACTGCTTTTTGTTCACTTCCTATACACAGCACAGACATGCCCACCTTGCTTTACAAGGAGAACTCGCATTGCTGCAGTGTGTCTCATCCCACTGCACATGCTTCAGCACTGTAAGAAAACCAAACAACTCAACACTTAAATGACAGAGCTCCTTGCAGGAAGCCTGGACACAGGTGTGACTACAGCCAGTAGGTCCCAAATTCCAGAGCAGTGATGCAGCCACATCTCCTCCTCCCTGCCTCATCAAGTAATCAGACAGTTTACACCCATTCAAGGAAGCAGCAGTATTTTCCTTAAACATCGAAGGTAGTATTTATGTTAAAAACAGCTGCAAAAAAACAGGAAAAGCAGGAAGGCAATTTTAGGCCAAGCAAATGCATAGCAGGAAATCAACAAAGCACTGACAGCCTTGAGGCTTTCTACTAAAAACCAGTCTGTAGTCAGCATCAGCTGGACCAGCACACCCAGGAGAAACACCCTGTGGAAATGCTCATTCCTTACTAACCCAGCAGAAAACACAGCAACCAGGGCAGGACTTTTTCCTGTTGGATTTGCCCATACCTTGCTTTTCATGCTAAAAGCTCCAACAAGAATCATGTTTTTGAAAGTCCCTTCAACATCACACAGAACTGTGGGCCTCCCTGACATATTCTACAGGATCCAATATCACAACTGCCAAATGGATATCATTGCAGTGCCTTTCTATTGAGACTGAGCTCTGAAATACACAGTACAACAGGAAGCTCATATGCCACAAGAGAAAAAGCTAACTCTTTAAAAACAAGGATGTAAATAGGATCACTGCCACCTGATCACATGGTAATGGATGAAGATGCAGGTTGCTACAGCTGTATTTCCTTTCTTACCTTTATCAAATTTGACTGACTTTACACCATTTAACAATCTCTGTCCTGGTGCAGGTCTTTGTCATCTGCTTAAGCACCACTTAACTAATTATGAACACTAAATGCATCCTATTTTTTTCAAAAGCTTTTCACCCTGTGATGAATTTTGTAAAACGTCTCCTTTCATTTAAAGATCTATTCCCACATTTCTAATGGTTTGGGCCTGTCTCATAAAAGCTGACAACAGTCTTGGAGTCCTGCTAACAGCTTCAGAAGGTTTACAAACAGGCAAGCTTAGTGCCAACATGCCTTAAAAAATGCAGCAAGAGAATCAAAGTAGGATCAAATAGTGGTAAATCTTGTCTTTCCTACACTGTACTTTAAAAGCTCCCAAGAAAAATGGCATTAAAGAAGTGTGGCATTTCCATAACCACCAAAGAACGAAATCTGGTCCTGAAAAAATAAGCTTCCTTGGCCTTAGCTGCAACAGCTCAAAATGTTATCCTCAACTATCAGTTGATCAGATGAACACCATCTACAGAGCCACACCTGAACTCCAGCTCATCTAGAACATTAATGGTATTACCAAAGGGTGGCCCTACCACAGCACCTTTGCAGGCTGAACCAGCAAAGGAGCTCCTGTTTCACCTCCTGCACCACAACTCCAGAGGAATAAGGGGCAGATGACACTGACATTTTGTCAATTGAATGCACTTGATTTTGTCATTCACTGATATTGCATAATGCTGATGGAAATTCTCAGCACCAGCAGGCTGAGTCTTGGTTCACAGCTGACATGGAAGTTTCCAGTGGCCAAGCCACAGGTCTCACCATGCCTCACCTGGCTGAGGGATGAACCACATCCTAACACACCCCAGTAACACCTCAACAGCAGCGCCACCATTTCTGAGAATACACATCATGCGGCTAAGAGAATGAGCTCAGGCACTTCTCAGAAATTCATTTCAAGCTCGTAGCCAACTCCTTCATGGAATGCTCCATTCACCAGTAAATAAGGCAGCTCAGCACCTAAAGTCATTCCCACAACCGTGTCTCAAGGGTCATCTCCTGGGAAAGAGCTGAGCTCTGCATGTGCCTCAGCTGTGTAAAGCTCTGTCCCATTAACAACTCTCAAACCACTCTCCCGTTGCTCTGTTTTCCCTGGATACCTTTACAGAGGCGGGAGCATGAAATGTTACTTGTATCCATCACACAACTTTCCAAATGCTGTGTTTCTAAATCATTGTTCCCCTTTCCCTTTTCTTTCCCACAGCAGAAAGCCTGATGTAATCCATGTGCATTCTACCGAAATAAAGGGCTTTCAAATCACCCTAAAGTAAGGCAGAAGGAGAAAACAATTTTAGTTATATAACTGAAAGATAGCGTGCTCGAGACATTTTCTATCTGCAATTATACTGAGGTTTGTTTGAACTTCATCCTGAAAAACAGACCAATTAACTCTTGGTAGAATGCGACCAGACAAAAACCAAGTTATATATCAAAAGCTTTATTCCTTCACCAAATGAAAACACACTGCTGGCAATTTTTTTTTTTGGCGGTGTATCCATGTCAATCCTAAATCATCTGATTTCCTCTGAAAATAAGATCAGAGGTTTTTTTATGATACTTCCACGCAAAGGAAAGATTTCCTGTGCTTTGTTTAGTCCAGCTTTGAAAGCTATGTTTACTCGATAGCAATTTTCCATAAACATACGCACATACACATAGATATATACGGGCAAGAACACGGCATTTGCTCACGGAGCCTCCGCCTCTCCCAAAGGACCGAGGGAACCCGGAGCTCGAGGCCGCTTTTCCCGGCTGAGCCCCGCTCCCACGCAGCTCCTCTCCCCGAACCCCCTCGGAAACTTGTGCCAAATATCTCGCTCCGTCCTCAGCGTGGGCACAGCTCCGGTCGGGCACTGCTGCCGAAGGCAGCCCGGCACCGAGCCC
>WEIU01001420.1:8090-33965 GCA_013389925.1 Aegithalos caudatus
ATTGTTTTAATATCTTGATACCAAGTAAATCTTTCAAACAAACCAAGAGCTCTCTCTTCATTCCCCAGGGCTCTCTGATGCTGAAGGCCTGTTAATTGCTTTAGAAATAAATGACAGACTTCTTTCTTGTACTCTTAGATAACAGTGCACAAGGTTGGTTGGAAAATTAGGCAGGAAAAACAGTTATTTTAAATATGTCACTGAATTTGAAGATGGTCAAACATATAACAAGAACACTGGCTGTACTTATACTTGCAATTTTCACATTATGTGTTTTTCACAGTTTTTTTTCAGCTTTTCTGTGACTTTTTGGCACCTGTTTTACTCATAGTATACTTAATTAATTCATTTCATCTCCTGTCAACAGGTGTAAGTGCTTCAGGGGACAGTAAGTTCAGAGACATGTTTGACCTTTCAGATGCTTACTCAAACATAAACCTTACATGAACAACTGCTGTTTCCCACCATTAGGAGTGACACATTATCCCCTACTCATGCTGACTGTACTTCTAGCTGCATGAAATTACCTCCTCACTTCACACAGCTGGAACATTTATCAGCATAACCAGCAACAAGGACACGTTAAAGTGCCTTTATTGAAATCTTGTGCTATTTCTAACTGCACAACAGCCTGTAGAAAAGGAATACTGTTTGTAAATGCTGAATGCACTAATCCTGCAGAAATTTGCAAGCATCTACCTTTTATAGTTTAAGTGGTCCTCACAGAGGCCATTTTCAGTATGCAAATTTAAGCACATGAACAAATTTCTGCTAGTTCTGTACCTTGGATTACACGGTATTCACTACAAGCCTATCTCTCACTGCTTGCTTTGTACAGCATCAATGACTATGAGAGTGGAATCAATAATGATGGAGCCCAGTAAATTTAAAAAAAAATTAACAACTTTATTCTGCAAACAAGTATTCATGTTAATATTTTTTATTTTATTAAAAATCAATTCATTGATATCAAGAATCCATCAAAGACTACTGATTCAATCTGGACTGAAACTTGATCTTCCTGTCTACATCTCAAATGTGTTCACAGCTATGGTCATTCCTATGCACTAGTGAATAATCTTCAGAAATGTTTGGCTATTTCAGCATCCAGAAATGAGATTTCAAAGGGAATCAAGAGAAAGTCCAATCTCTCCTTCATTGAAGTCACTAGGAGTTTCAGCATTCATTTCAACTTGGAATATGCCAACTTGGAATACTTAAGAATCCCACCCAGAACCTTTCTGTTTCTCCAGGCTAAGAAACAAACACGTTAAAAATAATGATGTCACTGTTTAATGTATACTTACTTGCAAATCCCCAAACATGTAGCGTGAATACAGAAATAACCCCTGTGTCTGTAGATCATCATCTGACATAGAGAGGGTCGGCCTACAAGGCTTCCATTGCAGGGGCAGAGGCTAAGATGCTGTGGTGAGCAGAGAAGCAGCCAAACTAGGTACATATTGTGTGTGAGGATACAATGAAGACCACCGAGGGCCAATATCTCAGTGCTAAGATGTCCATTCTGGTAGTACCTACATGAACACCAGTACTTCTCCAAAAATCTTACTAGGATGTGCTTAGAATTGGTGATTTTTTTTTTTTTTTGCCTGTATTTTTTAAAGAATGTTTGTGATTATATGCACCATCATGGCATAAACCACTATTTCTTTCTTCACAGTCTCTAGTGTGTTCATTTCTTCCCATTTATCAAGAACTTTACACCTCATAGATTCAAGCTCTTCTGAAACAGAGAACAGGTTTTTTGCTATTCACTACGTCTCACCTCTGGTTCAGGTTTCCAGAAGTAAAAAAGTGCATGCACAATTTGAAGGACAGAGCTGGCAGTATAAAGCTAATTGTCATGTAAGGCTGTGTCCATAGGGTTTTTAGTAGGTATACCCACATTTAAACTTGAGTCAACCATGCCAAGCACCCATAACATTCTCCCCATCGTTGGTTGGGTGCACACACCCACTGTACCCACGCTTTATTTCCACCAGGAAATGAATGCTGGCACCAGGAAATGGGCTGTGCCACTCACCTTTCACAGTCATCCCAACCAAGATCCTTTAGCACTTCATGTAAAACTAGTCAGGCTCTGGACACAATGGGAACAGAGCCAAGGAGGAAATTACTGAGTCCCAGCACAAAGAACAGATAATAGCACACAAGGAGCAGAATAAACATGTTGTACTCCCTTAGGAGAGTCTAGAAAAAAATGCACTTCAGAATTTTGCAGGCCAACTTCACTGTCATTTCACCCATTCACCTCACTACAAGTCAATAATTTATGTTACAAGATCCTACATGGCCAGTTCATGCTTCTGTCCAGCCAGGGCCTTCTTTGAGGCAAAGACCTTTCTGGCTTTTCTCGGCTTGTCAGCAAGCTTGTCTGCAGCCTGTCAGTGTCCATGCTGCTGCAGACAGAGCTGTACTACAGCCCTTGGCCAGCTCCTCAGCTAGGGAATGAGAGGAACTGCATGCACAAATAATGCCCTTCACTCCAGTGGTCTGTACTAATACAAATAAACAACTCCCTTCCCTGGTCGCAGTGCAGCTGAGGATCATCCTGTTTTCTCTGTCTCCCACACCCGTGTCTGTATGCAAGGAAAGCTATGGAGAATGGAATAGCCAGGAAAAATGGGTGCAGGGTTACACCTCCAAGGCTTTGCAATTGCAGAAGGGAAGAAAGAAGGAAGGCAAGGCATAGGTGAAGGGAGTGGGAGTGCAGAAAGGAAGAACTGGCTTTCCTCTGCTGTGTGAGAGCTTCTAACTTTGCTCTCTGGCTTGCCTCACTCCTGCAATGAGCAGGTCAGGAAAATCCTGTTGACTGAGGGGCTGCCCGGGAGCTGGGAGGGGCTTTCAGAGTCTGCAGTACTTCATTAGCCATATTTCACATGTGACAGCTTTGTGTTATAGGGTGTCAGATTCAGGACTAGGCACTATGTTGAGTAATGATGATGTTTCAGCATTAAAGATCACAGAACAGCTAAATTTCCTACTCTCCAAGCAGCTTGTCAGTGGCAGCCAGCCCTCCTCTTCACCCCTCTGGTCTGTGATGCAGTGTCAGCCCTCAGTCAATAGGTCCAGTGGGAGACAGCAACCTTCATGAAAAGAGAGGCAGGCTGGAGGAAGAGAGCATGAGCCAAATTTGAGGGATGCCTCATGTGGGGAAAGGGACTGACCATGCTTCCTGCTGCTTCCTGCCGCTCCCTGCCCCAGGGTCCCACAGCCACTAGTTTCTCAAAGATCCTGCTTTTCATGTAAAGCACTGAAAATGATAGAAGAGCACAGTCTCACTCTGCAGATCAGAATAAGTGACTGGTCCTGAAAGGGCCTCAAAGAACTATTATCTACATAACAGAAAGAAGAAAGAAAGAAAAAAAAAAAAAAAAAAAAAAAAAAAAAAAAAAAAAAAAAAAAAAAAAAGTACCTCTTCTTTTTANAAAGACAAGGAAATGATGCCTTCTCTTTCAGAAAATATTAAGAAAACGTTATTCAATTTAAACATATACTCAGATCTCCCTTTTCTCCTCTAAAAAACTGTAAAGTTCTCATTTCAGGTAAACATTGATTGGACATTTTTTTAAATGCTTACCATCCCACATGAAAAAAAAAAACAAAAAAAACCCCAAAAACAAGCAAACAAACAAAACCTAAACAAACAAACAAACAAACAAAAACCCCCATCAAACAATATCTGAACAATTTGGTAAAGCTGTGTTCCCTATAGTGCCAGCACATGTGGCTCAAATTTCTCAGCTTGGACTTCTAAATACAGCAGTAAGACAAAAAGAAGAACAGCAACATTAACATCTCTCTGACTTGGCTACTTTTAATTCCTCAATATGTAATTGAGGAAGCCAGGGAGGGGAAGTTTGAGGTTAACTGAGTTAGTACTTCTGAAATTAGTACCTGGCAAGAAGGAGATAGGGAGAAACCTTTAACCATTGTTTAAATGCCTTGTAGCTCATTTTATGCAAAACTCAGATATGCCTTGGCCTGGAGAGTTTTGTTTGTTTTATTCATTAGTCCTGTGGGAGATCCAGAGCCAATGACTGATTTTACGGGTTTTTTAGTGGTTGACTGCAAAGCAATGGAATTCAAAATCTGTACCATGCTGTAGAAACAAACATAATCAGAGCAGCTGCATTCAAGCATATGTTCATTGATAGTAAGACAGTTACACAAGGGAGAAATTCAGACCAGTTTAGCTGCTGAAGGAAAAAAAAATAAACCACAACCACAGCTGGTTTGATGGTGCAAGCACTGTTCCTGACACTACACAGAAAGAAAATAAAGAAGATTTGGATCTTTCTTTTCTCTCAAAGAGGAACTTTACATCACTCCATGAACAGCTATTTACTTATTTACCACTTTATAATTTACTAACCAGTATGTACTCATGCTCTAGAAGAAAAGGGATTTCAGAGCAGGTTTTCACTAAAGTCATAAAATGCAGGTGTGCTAGGTATACTTTATCCTGGTGACGTTTTACAGGATTTCCTAGTTTATCAGGAGTTTTTTGGTTTTTTTTTTCACTCTTCCACAATTTACCAGATTTACCTTTTTTATCTTGCTTGAAGATCCTCATACACATTCCTTACAGATCAAAAGACTCATCAAAAGACACTACTTTCTTGAGCAATACATAAATAGACTGTAAACCTCAGTGTTGTTACTGAATCAAAGCACTGAGCAAAACTTCAAGAGAGACTGGACTATTGTATGGATAACTACAGCACTGATACAGTGAAGGCTGAAAAGAAGCTTACGAGGGCCCCTGAAAGCACGTGGTTCAGAGCTTAACCTCCTCATCATAAGCACGAAATCCAGTTATTATGTTTCTGCCAGCTGAAGGGTTTCATCCCCTGAGACATATCTAACACTTTAGAAAGTCTTCCACTGACACCTACTGGTTTCAGATAAGACCAGGAGTAAAAGAAGTATAAGAAATATTACACACCTGATTTCATTTGATATAAGCATATTTTGATCATACTAACAAGAAAAATCTCAGCAGTTGAGAAAAATTTTTTGCTGGTTTCCTTCTGGCCCTTTAGAACCTTATTGCCATAATTTGTACCATATTTCTTTTCTGCTCAACTCAGAACACTCACTTTTTTTACTTTATGGAGTCTGATTCATCAGTTGCACTGTTTCTAATCATTTCCTCAGTTTACACTAGAACAAAAGAGAAGAACAGTTGCACAAATATCTTTTGGAGATCATATACAAAGGTAAATGTAAACAAAGAATTGTTTACATATAATGAATATCATTACACATGCCCAGAGGTCAAATGTTGCTCTAAGAGGGCAGAGAGAAACTGAAGTTCAGCGAATTACAGCAGTGACTCCAGGTTTGAATGCTCAGTTTTGCAATGGAGAGAATTGACACTCTGTGAGGAGATAACAGGATGCAGTCACTCTCTTCTTTATTAAAACTGCAGATTTTTTCTGAAGAGGAAACCTCTTGTTCACTGAATGAGTGAAGCAACTCCACGTTATTAGATATCACAATAAAATAAGAGGACAGCTTAGTTCTCTGCCTACATATCTATATTCTTATTTTGTCTTCATCATCAAATTTCAAAAATCCTATCAGATATCTTAACATCTACTAACGAATGTTATTAAAAAAAAAAAATCAGTCTTGTATAAAAGTATTTTCCTTCGCCCACCCTCCAAGTATGGTTTCCCTACACAAAGAAAGGACTACACATGATCCACAGCAAGGAAAAACTCAGTCTTAGGCTGCCAGTAGTAACTGATGCATGCAAACGACTCAAATTTCAATTGTCGCTTTTCATGCAAATTTAGAAAGTTGACATTAGGATAACACATGTGCCCAGACTTCTCTGCAAAGAGAGGTCTCTTCAAAACTGAACAGTCTTATGGGGTGTTGGATTTTTATACCAACAGCTGACAAATCCTTCAAGAACTTCTTTAGAAAATTCTGGGATGTTTATCATGATTCCCTTTCACCATTTTGGCAGAAGACAAAATGTCACATTCTTCCCCTTTATCTCTAAAATATTTATAAAAGCTTGCACAAAAATCAATCTCTGAATAGCCTAGATAAAATTTGCATGTGCATGAGCTATAAATATTCCACACTATGCCCTGATCCATCTTAAATTCATGCCAGTTTGACTATCCCACAGTAACACATCACAAATTCTCTCTCTGTAGACAAGTACAGACACGTAGATGACTGGGTCACTGTTAGCCATCTTTCTGCTTACTTTAATGAAAACTAGTGAGCCGAAATCTCTTTCACACTCCAATATCTTATCTTTAGAATCATCAAAAATACCTTTTAAAAAGCACAGTGTAAATACTGTGTGGTGTACACACTAAATACACTGGAAACAACAATTACAAATACATAAAATACCTCATCCAGTCTTGTTAGAGTTACATTTACAAGAAAAAAAAAAAAAAAAAAAAAAAAAAAAAAAAAAAAAAAAGTGAAACGCCCANTAGAGAGTGTCTTGGTAATTCCTCAGTTTTGGACGGTGGAGTGTGCAAGAGCAAGAAAGCTGGTAGGCTGCCAGGACAGCTTCCAGGACTAAAGGTTTAGAGTTCTGGAATTAAACAAACATAAGGTCAAACACTGAGAGTAACAAGTCAGATCAGATCTTGGAGCAGTGGAAATTGTGGAGTTTTGGAATATTTGGAAGTTGTGATATAAAATATCAAGGGCACACAGCAGTGGCATGGAAGCACTGGGACTGTCTAAAGAACACAGGCAGCGGGAGAAGGCTAATTAGGCTTTGTTGCCTCCACAATAGGGAACAAAATCAACACCTTAGTAAAAGTGACACAGTCTGAAATTTAACAGTGCAGGCTTCAGTCTGTGTGAAGGCTGTCACTGTGATCACATTCAGCTCTTAGATGGTAGTCAGCTGGGAATGGCAAAATAAAGCCTTGGTCCTGCTCAGAGTATAACCATGTCTCCCACAATAATTGGTACACAAGAAAGATTTTTGCCCAGAACAGTCCATCCACAATGTCTAATCATTTGGCTTTCCTTCAACACCTGGTATTTGAAAAACTTCAAAACTCTATTTAGTTGTTTCTGTTCTTCCTACCCACCCTTTTGTTGCTACAAGGGTTGATAACATTTGAAATATTATTTGTTTCTTTCCAGAGCCATACTGGCTTTCTGCATGAGAACCTGTACACCTTGCCTGAAGCTCTGTATTTCATCCCTTTGTCCTGATGCTTCAGAGTCTATGATAATGCATAAAAAAGAGTAAATGTGGACTAAGATTAAAATGTTGTGCAACTGAATTTGGTGATTTTGCTTGTTTTTGTTGTGGTTTTTTTTTTTTTTTTTTTTTTTTTTTTTTTTTTTTTTTTTTTTTTTTTTTTTTTTGTTTTTTTTTTGTTTTTTTTTTTTTTTTTTTTTATTTGGGGGGGAATTTGCTACAAGTTCTGGATCCATTTTTGAAATGAAATTTTCAGTAATATTTAGTTCTGATGAAAAATTCTGAATGAACTGTTGATGAGCTAATGGTTAACTAAAAAAACCCAAACTCTATGGTGGGTTTAAAAAAAAACCCACCCTTTTTCAGTCATTCGAATATCTTTCAATTTTTAAATATATTAAAGGTTTCTTACTGATTTAAAAAAATGTGGACAGCTTTTTGCATACATGACTACCAGCAAATATGAAGACTCGGACTCACACAACCCCCTTGCTTTTGGACAATCCTTTCTGGTGTTATGTCACTGAGCAGTGTGTTACTCAACCTAGACAAAGCTCTTATGCTGTCACCTGTGCCATGCTCATCATTACCTTTCATTTTTGTTTCAACAGATTGTCAATATCACACAGGTACTCCCAGGCTCATTGCTAAAGGGAGTGGATAACTAGGGTGAAATCCCCCAGAGAAAATCCACAGGATTGTCTCTGGGTCGATGGAGAACATGGGCCTAAGAAGCCGTCAGAAAAAGAGAGGTCTGGTTTTGGAGTAAGAAAAGTAAAACTAGAAAGAATACAAAAGGAAGAGATAGGGAAATGGGCAGGGACTGACAGGTCTAGGATGAACACTGAGATGGGGTCCTGTGCCATGAGTGTGAGGGGAAGAGGCTCCAAGGGAGCTGGGCAGGGCCAGTCAGGTATAAAGAGCTCCTCCCTCAGATCTTGACATCTCCTCTGTGCTTCCCTTCTACACCCACAGTGGAAGACAACTTTCCTGATGAGTTTTCCTTTCACCAGAATTGAGACGTCACTGGAGGGAGATGCAGGGGAAAGGGGTGTGTGACATTGCTGCTGGAAGCCTGAGGCAAATACCACCCTCTGGTCAGCAGCATTTCTCCAGTAAACCTGGCAAAAGCCTGATGTGGCTCTAGCAAAGAGGAGACAAAAGGACAATAGCTTTGACATTTCAGAAAACCAGCGCCGCCTATTCAGACAATGTTCTGCTTATTGTGAAAGCAGCTGCTGTCTCAGATTTCTCTGCTGTGGGTTGCTCCCACAGAAACTGTTGTCAACAATAAAGCAAAGGGCAAGTACTAGATGTGACATGCTCCTGTGTCAAACATAAGGTCAGGGAGTGACCATATCTGACTTTAAAGATTTAATTTCTCTGTAGCATCACCAAGGAAATTAGCTAATATTGACAAATAAATACTACCTTGCAATGTGTTATAAACAGTGAGTCCAGAAGAGCTCATGCTCTATATAAATTGAGAGGAAAGACTATTAAAAAATGCCTAACAGTCCAGATTAAAGACTCCTGTTTCAGTTTGGCTCCAGGAAAATCATACCTTTTGTGCTGTGACAGAAGGTTTGCTTATTCTGCCACATACGGGTTTTTTCAAAACCTAGAGATGATCAATTGGATTTGACTATAGCAATGTCATTCTCAGCACAGCTCACTTACTCAAGTAGCTCCTCTTCCCCAAGGATTTTGTGATTTCTCTGTCTTCTTCTTCCCTACTCCTGCCTATAAATATTGGACATTAATGTGAAATTATTTCACAAAAAATATGTAGGAATGACTTTTTTGCCCCCTCAGTTATCACTGGGAGAACCAATGTAGCATTTCTACCATGACTACCATCACATCATAGAGAACAGAATCAGAGTGTAATTTTCAGCTACAATGTTTTAGTTTTGTTCCACATGCAAATCACTGCTCTAAGTCCCCAAGAATAAAAACAAAGATTTTGTCCCAAATAAAGGATTCCAAGTATTATAATTCAGCATAGTGAAAAAATAAAAAGGAAAAAAAAAATAGAAAACTGCCTGGTAAGTGAAATAAGAAATATCACTTACCATAAATGTGAAAGGTGGAAAAATAATTCACCAATAGGTTACAGACTTATTTTTTTTTTCCCTAAACATTTTAAGGATTTTAACATTAGGGCTCAAAAGTTAGAAGGCTGGGCTTTGGGAGGGGTCGGTTTTGTTTGAGGAAGGGAATGTTGCATGTGGATTTCTGTTTGTTTGTTTGTTTTTCTTAAATAATGTTTTTAACAAAGTGCTTAAGCAATAATCAGATGTTCGGTGTCAGTTTGTGTTATTCAGAGAAAATTGTCCATCTTTCCTAAGAGGTGTCTGCCCTTCTCTCCTGACCATACAGAGATATTTCAGCAAGTGAAAATGTAACTATGGCAAATGATGCTACTGTCTTGTAACCTGAGGGACACTGCAGGAAGAAAGAGTGATGGTTTGCTGCTATGCAGTTAATTAAAAAGCATAAAGTCACAGTAGGAGCACTGGGACACATGCAAGGACTTGTCTCACCAGTAGGGCCAGAAACAGAACTGGGAATGCACTAAAGACAAAATCACACAGCTTTTGTAGCCATGCAGTTTAATTTGCTGGTCAGTCAAGAAAAATTGAAGGAAACTACACACACACACACACAGACACACACCCGTGACCCTAATTTAAATGAATAAATGAAAGCAGTAACTGAAAGCATATCCTGCTCCTGAATCAATTAAGTATTTGCACTTTTTCCACAGTGCTATTTATTCCAGTCTTGTGGCTTGTGCATGTGCAGATGGTTTACAGAGGTGTGCTACTCCTTGTGATTTCTCCTTTCTCTATTAACATGTTGAAGCTTATAAAAAGAAATTACATCAGTTCAAATCACTGAACAGACTGGAAATCAACTTTTTATACAGGCACCTCTCTTAACACTTGTATTCTTGTTTGCTTACCTGTGTACAATGGGAGAAGGAGCAAAAAAACTGAGGAAGAAATTGGCTATCACCTTTGAGACAAGTCGTTAAATTTTAAAAAATTATACTCTAAGTCCATAAAGTTTGTTAGATACGTTTGATTTTAAAGTGTGAGCAAGGGCCAAGACAAGAATCTGACCTTGGAACACACTGAATTCCTTAAAAGTAACTGTTAGCTCAGAAAGACATAATTAATATAGAGATAAATCAATAACCCCTAGTTAAGGAATACAACAGTCAAAATAGACACTTAGAATCTCACAGTTATAGATTGCCAAGTCTGAGTAATAAATCTGGGCAAGAGAAAGAAGAGGGTCTCTTAGGCAACCTGTGCTGGGTTCCTCTGCCGTGGGAACTTTTTCTCAAGAGTGCTGCTGGCCCCACTTCAAAGTGCTCTGTGCCCAAGACTAAATTTTTCACAATAAGCCTTTTAGGTAGATAATACACTATGGTGGTTTTTTACTTTGTGAATATACTTGTTTAAAACCAAGGCTAGTAGAAAGTTCAACCATTTAATCAATGGATAAAGATTGACATCACTGCTAGTTAGTACAGCTTTCTGTTAAGCTTTGTACCAGAGTTGTTCTATCTCACAAAAGTTGTACTGATTCAAATTGTTTCTGGGGAAAAGGTTTCCTGGGAAAAAATGCTTCAAAAATTACAAGATCAAGTTGCTATGCTTATATAACACTGCACTTTGCCTCTTCTGTTCTCCCCTATCCCTTTTATTCTAGCCTCTCTTCTCAGAGGCAGAGGAGAAAGGTTGCTTGAGGTTATCAACTGAGATGGGAAGTAGCCAATTTTCATGGCAAGTTCATTAACTGTGTGGCAGGTAATAGTTCCTAAAATCTATTGGAAGTATTTTGGAGGTATACAAGACTAACAACCTCTGCTTATTTGCTTGATCATTTCCAGTTTCTGGTGTACTTGGGCTCCTGTTGGGATGGCTGTTTCAATCAACCCCAATCTCTATCTTCTATGTTAGCAGCCACAGTCCAGCAAACACCACAGCTAAATTCTTTGTAAAATGCCCTTCATGAATAAGCTAGCATCTCACAAAGGATGAAAACCTGCTTATAAGTACCATAGTGAGGGGCAAAATGCCAAATTCTTTCAAATATTTGTCTCATCTATATCAAATGTAAGTTTTTGTCCAGTCCATACTGGCCTAGTCAATTCTTAGTTTATCAACCCCCAAATGGTTTCATTAAGTTCCATCCCTAATTTCTATGAATCCAGTACCTAATTCCCACTCCAGAGTTTGGCTTTGAGTGCTGATGAGGTTAACATTTCCTTCAGGGCAGCAACTCAAGAAAGACAAGCAACTTCTTCAAAATGTATGTGCTTCAGTGATCAAACTCACTCCCAATCCCACCCATCACAAGGGGCCAGGCAGCTACAACTGCCCGTGTTTACAGAGTCTGCAGCACACACAGAGAAGGCAGCTTCTTTTAAAAATTGTTTCAAGTGTGCTGCTGGACAGGATGCTGAATATACAGTTCCCACAGACCAATAGTGATTTTTGTCCTACAGAGCAGGAGCTTGCAAGATCTTGCCTTCCTGTATATTTAACACAATGTTTCCGCATGATGGTGGAAATAACAAATTTGGGCTATGAGTTTTGTAACACGTAGTAGAGGTGTCTTACAAGGGCTCAGCTAAGCAAACACTGGGGATTGGGTCTTTCAAGAGAGAGGTGATTTTGTTTAACCCCCTTCATTTTCCTGGAACACACAACCAATCCACCCAGAAAGATAATGCAAAATTTACCTTTCCATCCACTTGGAGACTCTTTTCCCTACTTTAGCCAGCTTGATTTTATGCTGCTCTAATATTTTGCAATTAAATCATTTGATAATAGCTCATGATTTGCTATGAACTCCTCCTGGAAATGCAAGAACTTGTTAAACTGTTCAGTTTTAGCTACACCAGCCAAGTGTGAAGGTATGAACTGGTATTCCCCTTTGACAAGTTCTACAACCATAACCTTTGACACATATAACTCATCTCTTTTGATGACTCTCATGGAATATGTCAGTTCCCTCCTCTTTCCTTTTAAGTGCTTTCAACTTTAGCATTTCCAATGGAATAGAAAAATTTAACACAAGTCACAGGTGACTGTAGTGTCTGTTGTTAGGGCAGAAAAATTCAGGCTTTGCTGGAAGCAGAGAGATGCTGGACAAAAAGTTACCTGAAAATCTTTTAATCTTCCTTGCTCTCTCATTTTCAGCTGGGAATTGATTTCTTTTTATTATGTAACAAGTTTCCTGGCAGAGTATGGTCATCCCTGTTTTATTTTTTCTTCAGACTTATAAAACTTCTTATGATTTAAGCGTCCAGAGGTGTAAAGTTTAAGATTTGTTCTGTAATCCATTTCCACACTGTCTAAGAGATGAGGCAGGCTCCTTGCCTGACAGTTTCTTTTCATGGTGAAATGGATTGTTGCAGCATGCACTTAAAAAAAGAGGAAAGATAAAATAGACTTAAAAAGGGAAAAGTTTAGATGAAAAAATCCTTCAACACACAACAAAACTATTCTACTTTTGGAACTAGAATATTTTACACAGATATGGCCTACAAAAATATGCTGCTTTCTCCTACATTCTCTGGTTAACAGGTGGACATGAGCTAACCTGTGCCCAGGTGAACAACAAGGCAAGTGGCATCTTTTCCTGTACCAAGAACAGTATGGCCAGCAGGACCAGGGCAGTCCCACTGTACTCAGCACTGGTGAGACTGCACCTCAAGTTCTGTGTTTGCTCCAGTCCTCTCTCTACAAAGTAACACAATGAGGTGTCCAGAGAGGGAAATGGAACCTTGTGAAGGGTCTGGAGCACCAGTCTGATGAGGAGATGAGGGAACTGGGGTTGTTCTGCCTGGGGAAAACGAGACTCAAGGGGCACCCTATTGGTCTCTACAGCTGCCTGAAAGGAGGTTGTACCAAGGTGAAGGTCAAGTTCTTCTTCAAGGTAACAAGTGAAAAGATGAGAGGAAGCCTTCCCTTGTACTGGGGAAGGTTTAGCTTGGATATTAAGAAAAAATTCTTTGCTGAAAGAGTGGTCAGGCATTGGAATAGGATGCCTGGAGAAGAGGTTGAATCACCATCCCTGGAAGTGTTCAGAAGTTGTGTGGATATAGCACTTGGAGATATGGTTGTAGTGGTGAGCAGACTGTGCTAGGTTAGTGGTTCAACCTGACAGTCCTAAAGTTCTTTTCCAACCTTAAGGATTCTATGATTCTTATCCACAGAAGAATACAAATATTCAGACAAACCTGGAGGCACCTGTGGGTTCCCCTGAAGCTCAACCTCTGCCAACATTCCTTGGTAAAAGTCTCTAGCTTTTTTTTTTTTTTTTTTTTTTTTTTTTTTTTTTTTTTTTTTTTTTTTTTTTCTTTTCCCCCTAGGTCTCCACGTGAGTTTTGCTGCTTGTGAGTGCAGCTTTTCCTGTGATTTCATTTACATAAGGCTGGTCCCTTTCTATGGTATGCCAAATAATTCCTTTTTCCTCACTCAGCACTGGAAAGGTGAGAGGCAACAGTGAGAGAAGACCAAATGAATGTTAGAAAACCTAATAGCCTGAATTACCAGATTAGCTGCTGCTCAAAGTAAAGTTTTGATAATTTGGCTAAACCTGATAAATATCTGTCTACCGTGTGAAAAACTGGCTGAAATATTCTCAAACAGGTTAGCAGTTACTTTTGAGGATAGCTGTGGAATGTTAAGTTACCAGCTGTGAGAATGCTGTAAGTTCAGGGTCTGTGTTTAAAAGAAGTAGGAAGGGAGAAAGGAAATGAGTAGAAAAAGAAAAGAACTCAGCAACTTTACCTTCAACTTAAAAAAAACCCAAAAAAACCAAAAAAACCAACAAAAACACACAAAAACAAACAAACAACAACAACAACAACAACAAAAAGCTGGGAAAAGCTCTTAAACTTGTTCTAAGCCTACACATGACAAACAAGGAGGTAACAAGGAACTGAATAGCAGCCAGTATGATGGTTCAAGAGCATTAGGGCAGGAGAAGCAGTGGCTGTTGCATGTTTTGGTTTTACTTAGGGTTTTGGCATTGTCCTTTGTACTCCTGTTTTAAGCAAGCAAAACAAAAGGAGAAGAAAATTATCAACAGGCTAGCATGGGTGCAAAATAAAAACATGAAGAACTCCATACAACTATCTTCAAAGAGTGCTTATAAAGACTCCCTGTCCAAATGGAAGTAACAAGTAATTCCACATGGAGATTTATCCTGAACCTGTATCTAATTTTCCCAGAATTTTTGTTTACACAATGGATGATGGAATACACAGTATGATCATTAAATTTGCAGACGACATGAAATGGAGAGGGGATGCAGACATTCTTAAAGACAGGATTGGAACTGAAAATGCTCTTGATAAACCGGAAAAGTCTCCAAACAGCTGGATGAATTTCAGTATCTGCAGAAATAAGCAGCTTGCCAGTGGCCAGCAGCAGCTGGCTCAGTAGAAACTCAGGAACATAGTGGATGAGTTGGTCAGCACAAATCAACAGGGTCAGTGTGGTGAGCAAGACAAATGTCATTTTGGGGTATAGCAAACAATCAGTGTTCAACACATAGCAAGTGGGAATACTTTTGTCAGTGTTCCCAACACAGAAGGGGCTTTGGACAAATGTTATGTTCAGCCCCAATCACCATGCTTCAGGAAACATTTAGGACAACTGGGGGATTCCAGAAGAGAGTAAGTTTAAACCATAACTGAGAAGAACATATATGTGGGTGCAAGAATTTAATTTAGCCTGGAGAAGAAACTACAAGAAGGAATACAGCAGGAAACATGCTTGTAGCATGGCTGGAAAGATTTTAGGAATTCAAGAATTAAAAAAAAAAACAACCTATCTCCAGTATTATAGACCGCATTTTGCTTTTCCCAGTTTCCAGGTGAACAGCTTGAGGTGACCAAGAATAGACCCTAACTGCTCCTTCTACCTAGGAAAACAGACCGTGAAATTGAAAGACAAAGTAAATTTTATAAACTGTTACCTAAGAGAGCAGAACTATATTATTCTTTCATCAACAATATGACACAGTGAGGAGAGGGAAAGAAATTTAATTTTCCCTCCTTGGCACCCAATTTTTACCTGTTTCTTTCTAAAATGTCGCTTTTAATTCTGGAATTATTTAATTGTTCCTATGATTGACTTAAGCCGGAGGAATGGAAATGAGCATTCTAAGAAGGTCACGATTTATTCTCCTAAAAACATGTAAAAGAAAAAGAATATTGCTTCCTGTTGAATGAAGGATAAGCATTGACTGCTGCAACTGAGAAGAATCTGCCTAACTGATGATATTTGCTCCTCTTTTCTGTCTTTAAACTGACATAAAACCCTCTTGTGGAGACTACTGTTGTTATTCTAGAAATGTAACACTAGGCTGGCTAGGTATGTAGCAGAGAAGGGGATTAATGCTGTTTTCCCATTCAGAATTCAGCCTGGGTTGGTCCTGAAGGGAAATCTCAAGCTAGACTGGGACAAGTCCCTACTCAGATGCTGTCCCTTTATTTCCTCTCAGGCCAGAACACGGTAGTCTGAAAACTTCTACACAAAATCAGCCTTTAATTCAGTCCTTGTTCAAGCTGAAGTTTTAAGATCTAAGTGAATAGGAGATGAGGTAAAGTACAAGGTAAGGCGTGAAGCAAAAGAAAGCAAATATGAAATGGTTTTCTCGGACAGTTCAAGAGCAGGAATTTTCTATTTTTTTCTCCTTAGTGAGTCTCTCAATGAGCAGATAGCAAGGATGAACACCTGAGGGCCTGTAGCTCCAGCTAGGACTTATGAGTGCATCCTTTCAAGCAAAAGCTTCCAAAGGCACTAGGCAGCGCAGGGCCTTCCCCTTCCAGGACCATCTCCTCTGTAATTAAGACTATTCTGTTTCTACAAACCAATCTCACCATGCCTCTAGAGTCTGTAATACTAGAAAATACTGCTCTGAAGGGGAACTACACCTTTGAACATGTCTGCATTGCACTGGGACAAGCACAAGAGGACAGGAAAATAAATGCTTAACAAAAAGTAAGGAGATGTAAAAAAACAGTTTGGGAAGCCTTGACAGGCTGGAGGAATTGGCCAAATAAAACCTCTTGAGGACCAAAAACAAGAAGCATAACATCTACAGCTGGGGTGCTCTAACCCCACACAGCTGCACATGCTAGGGATGAGCTGAGTGTATAACAGCTTCACAGAAGGGTACTTAGGAGATTCTTTCTGGAAAACTGCACAAGAACCAGCCATGTGACTTGCAATGAAGGCAGCTAATCACATATTAGGCCACACAAGCAAGTGCATAGCCAGCAGAGTGAGGAAAACTCTTATTCCACTGTGCTTTACATGGCTAGGTCATGCCTGGAACATGGTGTGCAGTCTGTAGAGCAAGCAAGACTATGACAAACCAGAGAAAGTCCAGCAAAGGAACACTAAAACTGCTGAGAGGCTGAAGCATAGGCCACCCCAGGAGGAGCTTTTTGTATCACCCAGAGATTATAACGAGGGGCAGGAACAGTAGATTGGATGAAAAAATCTGCATAGAAAGAGTGGTTCAGCACTGAAATAACATGCACAGAGAGGCTGTAAAAGCTCCATGCTTGGAAGTGTTGAGCATCCAACCAAAATTTATTAGCCTAACATGGAGTAGGGCTGGACTCAGCAATGTCCAGAGCTCCTTTCCAACTTAACTTTTACTATGTTTCTAGGAATGTCTTTAAGCTTGCAAATGAAACACTGTAAAGTCAGGAAATGCCTTGATGTGCTTCCCCTCGTCTTCTGCCATGTACATTCAAGCTGCACACTGCAGGTGGCAGAGAAGCAACAGCAAAGATGAGCAAGCACTGTTGTAGTCACAGTGCCTGAAGAGTATAAGTGAGGCAAGGTCCGTAGGAAGAGGTAATCTCTTTTAATAGACTGACTGATATACTTACAACAACTTGGATGGGATTTCAGGCACACAAATTCTTCTTTGGCCTGAAAATAGAAGCTGCCCACTTCAGTGCTAAACACAGGTTGAAAATGGTTATTCTGAATTTAGCTAGCTATATTTATCATTTAGACCATCTGAGAAAAACCCCCACATAATTGGCACTTGTAGAGTGAAAGATTTGTTAACTAAATTTTCATCTCTCCTCTTGATATACCTTCTGAAGGAGGCCGAGGGATATTTTTGCCTGCAGAACATGAGGGTGGAAGAGAGTTTAAAAGCATGACAAAGCAGCTCAGTACAGCTGAACACAGCTTCCCAAGAGTCAGGGAAGCTTGGGATGTACATACATGTGACATACAAAAGACATACATGTGCCAAGCTCTGTGTCAGGTTTTGGATTAAGGACACTGAGCAGGGGCAGCCCTGCAGCATGTGTCGTGTCAATCCATGAGGGTTATCCTCAGCTTTTCCTGCTGCAGCAAAATTTTATGCATCACCCTCAGACTGGCACAAAGGCCTCGCCTGCTTCACCCCTTGTGGCTTCCCCTCCTAAAGTTTCCACCTGTGGCCTTTCACCCACATCTGGCTGGCAGGAGCCAGTGTATCAGCACTGAGGTGCACACCTGATTCTCCTGCCTCCAACACAGCTAGGCAGAGATTTATTTGGGGACATGCTCATCACAGGTCCTGTCCATCCACAGACACTGTCTGGATACCCTACTGTACCCAGGGCTCCTACCTGGCACTGGGACAAGCTCCTGTTCCTTCAGTCATGCTTCTGCCTGGGACTCAAGGCCAGACCCAGGTTTGATTTCAGACTGGCCCTGTCAGGCACTGGTCTTCATCCCACTGCTCTCTTCCAGGGCCCCTGACCTTACCAGAGGTACTCCTTCCTCCTGCATAAGAACTGGACTCCAGTCACAAATTATGCTGGAGGGTGGGTGCTCAGACACACAGTACCCTCAGCCAGGGTTTTGGGATTGCCTCCTCCCCTTCCCAGTGACTTGTTGTGCTAACTACTGCTGCTTCTTTCAGCAGTACAATTTCCCTTCCAAGCCTTCCTGTCAACACAGGAGTGCAGAGTTCTTTGACTACCATTCTCACCTCCATGCAGGTTGAGGCTTCATCTGGTTCTAAAGAGATTGAGTGACTCAGGTATTACAAACAATAAGATTCTGAAGGACCAAGACCTAACATCTAGTCCTCCAATAAGGCTTGGGTGATTCCTCCACCCTGGCTAACCTCCAAAATATAGTGCTAAGGAAACTTCTTCCATCAACATAGCACCAAGATTTTTTTTCCATGAAAAATATTTTCATCTTTAAGGAAAGGTGTATTTGTGTTGCTGACAGCAGTCAGTGACTGAAGATTTTTAGTCCTGGACCAAGATGAAACACTGGGTAGAGGCAGAACGGAGTACCAGCAAAAGGCCAAATCCAAGCAACAAGTCAAAAACTGAGTTTCTCACACAGTCACACCAGTATCTAGTGAGAGACTAAAAGGCAGAATCAAGTCAAGACATAGACCTCTCCTGAAGAATTTCAGGTGATTTGAGCTGTGTACCAGAAGGACTATGAGAAACATGATATAAGCACGTCTGTATGCTTAAAAACAAAGAGGGGTAAAACCACGCAGTAAATGGTCTGTGGAAGAGGTGAAAGACAAAAAAGTGACAGAAAGTCTTAAGAGCATGACACCTAACAAAGCTACAGAGAAATCAAGTTTCCAGAAGTGACAGACCAGAGTTCTGGACCTGCACCAAGCTGTTGAATCAAAATAGAGACAAACTGATGACACAATGAGAGTGCATGAGAAACAAATGGAAGACAGCCTTTTGCCTGGCAGGCAGCAACAGATACATGTTTGACTGGCTTTAGGGCCACAATCAAAGCCCTTATCTCCTTAGCACAGTGATCCATCCTATCATGTATGCATTAGCTTTAAAATCCCATAATTTGTTTCCAGTGCAGATAGAAGTAAATCTAAATCCAAGCAAGTGGAAAACCAAAACAAAAATAAACCCACAAACCAAACAAAATTAAAAAAAAAATAAATCCTGCAATCTAATAAATAAACAAACCCAAACCACTATACTGATGCTGTATATTACTCTTAAAAGCATACCTAATTAAATCAATTTCTTAGAAGTTTGAGCAGCATTGTACTGCATGCCTGATTCCTGACAAACTAGATGACAGCCACTTTAGCACATTTCGAGCATAGAACTGGTCATCATATCTGGCTGACTCAAAAGTCTGTCCTTAAACTGGCATCCATTCTGCAGATTGGCACAGAGCAGCTTGAGCTCCTCCTTTCAAAGGAGGTTTACACTCAGGAGTCACAAAACAGCTGGACCCCATTATAGTTTAGAATAAACATGAAACTTCCCATCTGTGCCCATCAGTGATCATTCACAGCCAGCTTTTCTGTGTATGATGACCACAAATATAGGTCGATCAATACAGCTTTTTTACTCTTGAAATATGCAGGCACCAAAAAAACAAAGCCTCTCTTACCTCTGAGCTATTGCTCCTGCTTCTCAAACTATGTTTGTGTAAAGGGAAAAGAAGTGACAGCATTCCTTCCATTACTGTTATTTCTACAGTGGGGCCTTTGTTTGCAGTAAACAACAGAAAAGGCTGCCAAGAAATCAGATCTATTGGTGCAAGTTTTATGGATATTATCTTTCCCCCAAATGTCCTGAAATGCAAATATCTTATGGGTGTTATGTATTTCGTCACAGTCACGAGTTCAATTTGCTTTAATTTCCTATTGTTATTACACAAAAAGACATCATCAAGAAGAGGGCAGGGTTTGAACCAATCATTTAAAGGGTTGGTTATATTTGTTCTGTAAGCCTCGGTGAGGAGCTTGAACCAGGCTAATGCAGCTGGAGTGGCCTTGTGCTCAGATCTATGGAACAGTTCAGATGCTGCACAGGCCCATGGCATGGATCAGAGCCAGCCTACGGTTATGGAAGAGGGAGAATGAGGGCAGACTCTCTCTCAGTTATCTCTGGCACAGAAGCTGGCTGGATGCTGTATTGAGTCAGATGTGTAAGCTGTGCTCTGTCATGGGCCCGCACCGGCGCTTGTGCCAAAGGCAAGATCCAGAGCTGGGGAATGGGAGCAATCAGCATTTGCATTATTAGAGTAGGTCTTCTGAGGTCTGCCAACCAGCACTAATTACACTGCTACTTTCAGAGTCTAAATGGGCTTTAACTTCAGGAGCTGACCATGATTAAAGCATTTACACCTGTCCAAATCCCACTTTAAGGCTAATCTTTATGAAAGGAGTCAGCAGGACCCTTCTGTGAAAACCCACACAAGCACAGCCAGAATCCAGCCCAAAGTTTTTCAGATGTCACCATGACAGAGCTGAAAGCTCTAGGCTGCAGAGAGAAAACAGAAGGAAGATGAGTGAGGGAGGTTCACCATTGAACCGGGATAATTCAAACCTGATAGCTGTGCAGGGCAGGCTTTATACAAAGGAAAACAATGGAGGCCTTAAATAAAACCCATCCATCAAAAAGTGTTTACAGAATCTGAGAACAGCACCCAAGTCCAGATATTCAACAGTCACAGCATCCAGCCTCATCAGTATCACTGGGAAGGCTCATGTCATCACCAGCTCCAAACTTCAAGATTAGATTTAAGAGAATTTCTAATCCTAAATCCTTGAACAAAATCAGAATTCCTTAACAAGTCAAAACCTAAGATAGTTTTTAAATACCTGCCCTGTAGCTGTTTGTCTCCATCATATTCACCCTTTTGTACCAGAAACATAACCTGTATGTAGTCCAGAGTCCTGAAAGCCAGGCTTGTCTGCTAGGAAGCATTGCTCCCCATGCAGATGGAGGCAAAGTGTCTCTACACAACACATCTTAAACAGAAAAACAGGGTGCCCAGGCTTGTTCTGAGAAGCTGCTGGCAAGTTGCAGTATACAGTTTGTGTATTAGGAATGGCAAAAGCAAAAGTTTGCCAGCATTCATACAGAATGTGGGGCTTCAATAGATCCTATTATTTTACCATAACTCTAAAGTCAAAGTTTGAACTGTAAGGCACAATGTGGTATCTTAGATGGCTTTTCAGCAATGTCACACTAGTCTTCCCACTCCCTGGAACCTTCATTCTCCCACCATAAACCATTTGAATGCATTGGCCGATTACATTCAAACTTCAGAGAACAGCCTCATAAATAACAAAGTTCCATATCTGATAAGGAGGAGGTTGTTTAGGGAAAGGACTGGGCTCCACCCCATAATTTTCATTTTTTCATCCAGATTTTACAGAATATTTGAGTCTGTGTATCATAGCTAAAGCACAGCAAGGGATGAACTGTAATAGAGAGCAGAGGAGAATCCAAAAAGCACATGTAAAGATAGCAGAAAACCTAAATCTTTCAAATCTTAGGACAATAATGCAAATCAATAGGAAGTTGGGCTTCATCATCCCTGTGATCAGAGGAGTACCTGTTTGGGAACACAGTGCAGCCTCAGGCCCTTTGGGCAGGATCTCACATCACAGTTCTGCTCCTGTGGATTCTACCAGCTAATAATGCTGGGAGCAGAGATGATGACCATGGTCTGTCTCAAAGACTCTTCTGAACAGGGGTATTGTTGGTTTGGTTGAGTCTAGAAGCTTTGGTGAGAGGCAGAGATGACCTTACTATTGGTACTTACCTTTGTCAGACAGAGAGGGCTTACAGAACACCCTCAGATCCTATTAGTGCAGTGACAGTGATGTGCAGCACAATTTCCAGGTGAGATCCCTCACAGTCACAGCTGTATGTGACTACAAAAGAGAAAAGTGACTGCAGCTTTTTTAAGCTCTTCTTACTCTGCAAACACACAATTTTCAGCAAGCTGGGGATTGGCCACATGCTAAAAATCCTTGAAAAAGTTATTTCTCAGCATTTTAAAACATCACTGTTTTACTTTTGTAAGTTATTTTTCATTGTTTATTTAGGAAGCATCTATAAGCATCTACAAGCTTCTGTGTATTCTTAGCCTGCTGCTGCCATAAATGTTGAGATTTTATTACTTCCAACAATCACAATAGTTATTTGGAGTCTACATAACCTGCAGAAGAAGCATCCAGGCAGTTTATTATCAAGTAAAATGCAACTATTCTCAGAGTAAAAAAGTGTTGGGTTTTTTGGTGTTTTTTTGTTTGGGTTTTTTTCAAAATATCACTCTAGAGGAATTTTCAAAAGCATCTCCCTCTCATCATTTCTTGGCATGTAGAAATTAGAGCACATTACATTTTTGTCCTAGGTTACTTCTATCTTAATCAGTGATTGCAATGTAGGTATAGTGCTGAAGAACCACACAGGCTGTGGGAAAACTATGCATTTTAAGAATAGTTGCTTTTATGGACGTACACAGGAAAAAGCATGTGAAAAATTTGGACTAACCCTGTAGTATACTGTGGAGAATCACACAGTTTCTAATTATTTCTAAACTTATTACAGAACATAACATACTCTATTTATTTTACTTTTTTTTAAAGGTGAAAGTAGCACTAGTTAAACTGATGTTCCCAACCAGTTTTTCTCTAGGAAAACTTGAAGAGACAAATTCAAGAAAGGAAAAGAATTCTGTCTGTTCCAGTCCATCCCCTCTCTCTGCTGAAGTTTCCAGTATTCCCCTCAATTCAGGACAAAAACGGCAGCAATGTCTCTTATGGAAGGAAACAAAATGGGTTACAGCTATAAGCCTACCCTGTAAAGTTCATAGAAAAGACAATTCCAGGTTGTGTCAACCACATTAGCCTTAGCTGCAGCAGCATAAACATTAAATTATAGCATTTGCAGTCACAGGTTTCTCTTGTTTAAAATAAAGAGTTGCCACTAAAACACAGAAAAATAGTTAGTGACATGTCCCTGACAAAAGTCCTTCCCACATCTGCAAAAGAAATAACGTTCCACTCCAGTTTTCCCATGGTGTGTTTTATATGGACTGACTTGACTGAAAATGATGACAAAGATCCTCTCTTGGTACACGTTCCAGTTGAAGGAATGCAAAAAAAAGCTTTCCTATATGAATGTCTGCTACAGCATTTCCCATAGCATCAGTATTCCTGGAGAGGGGAAATATCTGTGTCAGAAGTGTTTCATCAGATGAAGGTTAGCTATCAAACAAAATGGAAGCTTAAGCAAATCCTGCAAACTCTGTTTTACTGTGACTAAAAGCTAGCAGCAAAAGGAATAAAATACACAAATGGCTTCATCTATGACATAGGCTACACCAATTCAGGGAATTGGTAAATGATCTTGTAAATGAAAAAATGATCTTGATCTCACTCTGTAGTCCTTTCTTGTCATTTCCTAAAAAGGTTCATAACTCAGCTTCAGCATCCCAAATACATTCATTTAACCTATGCTGACATGGAGATACCATCTGATGCATTTCAGGAAGCTCTTGATAAGCATTACATGGAGCTGCCATGAGGCTGACAGTGATTCTGCATGAGTGCCTTCTGCATCTTACAGGAAGATTTACTGTGCAGAAAGACTGGGGAACTGAGATTTCAGACTAGCCTCCTTAGTTTAGGCTGACCAGTGGCTTCCCTGTATGTGTAGCCCATCTCTCATTTCCCATGAGCCCTCACCCTACTCTCATATGGCACAGCACTCACTTAATTCCAAGCTATTTCAGGTATGTAGTACTGGATGAAAATTATTTCTCACAGGGAAGGAAGAAACTAAGATCTCCTTTGCAAATTCCAGCCCATTAACTCAGTCTTCAGTAGTCACTCTGTTCTCTGTACTTTACATATACCTTGGAAACACAGCCCTGCAGAATAGCTTTACACTTTTAATTTCCAGTCTCTTGGAAACAAATTCAGCTCACAGAAACTGAAAGGATAGAAGAGGTTGTAGAGATGGCAGTGTCTTGTACTCATGCAGTCCTCAAAGGGGGGGGAAAAAAAAAAATCTGCTCTACCCTAAAATTTCACGGCAAAAAAAAGAGCAGAAATTAAAAAGGAGGAAAATAGGAAGTTGTCTGATGACTGGAGCTGATTGAGACAGTTTAAAGGATCCAAAGAATTATTTTTTACCAGCAGCACTGGAACAGGACCTGCAAAATGACTGCAGAACAGGAACTACATATGTGTGGTACCCAAACCAATTTGCCATTGTGTTCAAATAGAAGTCAGTAAAGATTTAAAACAAATTTTGCTACAGTTTTTAGTTATAGGACTTTGAATTTTAAGATTATATGTCACTGAAGTAGCTCAGATGTTAAATGTGCAACCATACATGCAAGCTTGAAAGCTTGCAGTGTGATTTCTTACTCTTCCCCTCACATCCAGAGAAAATGGAAAAGGAGGTACTCATTAGCAGCATACTTGAGGGTAACACAGCCCTGTGATACTTGTCCTCACCTGACAGAAAAATAAATATCTTTTTCTACATATATGTTGAATTCTAAGCTGCACATAACCAGTATTGGGAGTATTTCGCAATATGCATAACACAAAAAAGGAAAGTGTTTAGAGGCTTAAATAAATTGAAATAAAAACCCCAACCATTCAGTGTCTGGCACCTTGCACAAAGTTATAATGAAAATCTGTCACAGAACAGCTTTGTTCTGTCAAGTCCAGAAGTAGCATTGTAACAGATGTCCATTGTTTTTCCAAATTAACTGTAAATATTCTTCTCTTCCAGCATCAGTACATTTTCATTTTCAAAAGAAAAGCACATCTTGCTGTCCTTTTCCCCACACTATCCATGTGAGAAACTACATTTTTTCCAGCAAGGGAGCTTTCTTTTTTTCTCAAGATATAAAATACACCTGATAGTGAATACGCTTTTCTTTCCACAAGACAGTAGCAGAAAACAACTTGGACTTCACTAGCTGGAAATTAACATTAGCTATTGTACCACTTCTATTCTTTATGATGAACTTGCTAGTCAAAACTATTCATATTTGTCATTATACCACATTCCCTACTGCTATTTACATTGATAGTAAAATTAGGAGTCCTCTGACAGCTACTGGCTATCTTAGGTGCTTCCAAAAGGTTTTTGGTCTTTTTTCCCTTCCTTCTTTTACTTTTATTTGCTTTTGGGTTTTTAATTTTTTTTTTTTATTATTTTAGAAATCCTATTATTTCATTTCCAATGGGCTAATTAAGTAGTGCATATTGACAACTGATGTCCTTTCTAAAAGCAGCAGAAATACAGCAAAAGGAACAGAAGGAACACTACAAACATACCCTCACCTGTATTCACAGGGCTTACAATGCTGTAAAAAAGAAAAAATATTAATTCCAGCTGCATGTTAACAGATGATACAGTTAAAATCATTTAGTCCTTCCAGCAATGTTACAAAAAAAAAACAAAAAAACAAAAAAACAAAAAAACAAAAAAACAAAAAAACAAAAAAACAAAAAAACAAAAAAACAAAAAAACAAAAAAACAAAAAAACAAAAAAACAAAAAAACAAAAAAAAAACCCCAAACAAAACAAAACAAAACAAAAAAACAAACAACAAAACAAAAAACAAAAAACAACTTTACCTGCTATAATTCATATTTCTTGAGTCTCAGATTTCTCCTTTGTTTTAGACTTTTAACCAACAGGTATAAGGCACACAGGAGCTACTTTCTGATGAATTTCTCTGTAACTCATTCTTGACCCAAAGATCTTTATCTTTGCAAGTATAGGTATCTTCTGTAGTATAGGTAGCTCTTCCAGAGCACTACAGAAACAC
>WEIU01001421.1:28602-43772 GCA_013389925.1 Aegithalos caudatus
AAGCCCAGTAAACGGGGAGGAGGCTGCAGAGGATGCTCGCCGTGGTGCCCAGGAGGGAACGGTCAGACAGAGGCACGGAGATCTCGTCCTCAACCTGGACGGGGGGGACAAGGGACATCCTTCAGCATCGTCTTCATAATTCCTCATCGCGGGGGGCTTCACTGAGCCCCCCCTGGCCCACCCAGGTCCTCACCTGCCGGTGCTGGAAGGTCTCCACCACGGTGTCCAGCCCCGGGATGTTGTCCTTGTCCACGCGGGTCACGTAGCAGGCGCGGTGCAGTTGGGGTCTGTAGCTCACCAGCAGCTGTTGGAAGCCAAACCCGGCTCAGCTCCATCCCATCTCCCCCTCCCCGTGCCCCCCAGAGCCCCCCACTCACATTCCTGTAATCATAAATGACGGTGGCCGCCTTCCCGTCCCCGCTGTCCAGGTAGAAAGTGGCCGCGTCCTCTTCCCAGGCCGGGCCAGCCCCCAAACCACTCCGCAGGACCTGCAGGGGGGCGAGGGGGGATTCAGCGGCTGCAAAGCCCCTTCCCCCGGGCATCGGGGGGTCCCTACTGACTACACCGGGGGTGGTCCCCACTCACGGTGTCGGCGCGGCTCTGGTCGAAGCTCATCCTCATCAGCAGGGCGGCGGCGATGATGAGCACCAGCAGGACCACCAGGACCACCACGAGGAGCAGGCAGCGGAGGCGGCCGCAGCTCAGGAGCTTGCGGGGCAGGTAACAGAGCAGCCGGGGCACGAAGCACAGCGACTTCTTGAGGCAGCCGGAGCAGCTGGCACAGCCCGCGCAGCCGGGACACTTGGGACACTTGGGACACTTGGGACACTCGCAGCACTTGGGCAGGCAGCAGCATTTGGCGCAGCACCAGCTGCATCTGGTGCAGCATTTGGCGCAGCACAAGCTGCATCTGGTGCAGCATTTGGCGCAGCACGTGGCGCAGGGCAAGCAGCAGCCTGGGCAGCAGCAGCCGTTCCCCGAGTCCTGGGGATGAGGGAAAGCAGGGAGAGATGCAGTCAGGGGGGTGGAGGTCTCATCCCGCTGCCCCTGGACACTGGGAATGCAGCATCCCATGGTCCAAACCCCCATCCCGGGCACTGGTGCCTCGCTGGGATAAACTGGGCAAAGCCCTGGCTGCAGGGACACCCTGGTCCTGCAGGGACACCCCGGTCCTGCAGGGACTCACCTCCTCTTCAAGCACCACCTGCTTCATGCTGCTCTCCATGGCTGCTGCCACCTCGTCCTCCTCCTCCTCCTCCCATCCCCAGCCCAGCCTGACCACCAGGACTGGGAATTTTATACTGGGACACTGGGGTGGGGACTGGAGTGGCCCCTGTGAAGGGTTTGGTGGCCACAGGGTGCACCTGGCATGTGACCCACTCCACTCGTGTTTGCCCAGCGCCCACTCCCAGCTGGATGCCCATGGGAACCTGCTGCTCCAGAGGCTCCGAGGGCACTGGGTCAAGGACTCTTGTCCCCAGGCACGGGGAATTCTCTGCTGCCCAGGAGTGAGGTGGCAGGGCCAAAGCAAACCCTCCAGGGTGGAGCATCCGGCCGTGGCCGTGGCTGAGGAGAGCCCTGGCTCACATCCCTGCGCCAGCTCTGGCACCTGGAGCTGCTTGATGTGGCAAGGAGCAAACAGGACATGAAAGATTTCCTGTAATCCGCAGGGATGGGGTGGGAACGGGTTCACCGTGGCCTGGGGAAGTGTCCCTCAGCTCCATTCCTGGTCCTGAGGCTTTTGGGGTTGGCAGAGGTGCCCACAGTGTGGGTTTTTTTGGGGTGAGGGGGTCCCAGCTCTGGCATGTCCCCCTCAGGTGGCAGTGGGACACTGCTGGGCCTTGGTTTTGCCCATCCATGAGCTCCTCCTGCACCTGGGACCCCTCCAGCCACCCCTGGGACCCCCAAAACCCACAGCAGGCATTGGGGGGGTGAATGCTGCCTCTTTTCCCAGGGTGTCAAGGGCCACAAGAGTCCCTTGAGTGGCTCCTGGCTGTTTGTTCTCAGTCACCCTGAGAGCCCTTATCACCTTTCCTGGCCCTTGGCACCCTCTTGACCCAGCTCCTTATCACAGTCAGGGTTTTTTGGGAAGCAGAGCTGCTGGCTCCGAGTCAGCACATGGAAACCTGCAATGTCCCTCCTGTTCCCAGTAAAGTGTCACCCCCTGGGGTGGTGACACTCCCCTCTCTGCCCTGGCAGTGATTTTTGGGAACAACACTGAGTTTGAAGCTCTGAAAAGATCAAATCAACTTCCAGAGGTCTCTTTTTTCCCTCCCAGCCATGCTCTTCCCTGTTTTTCAGTGCAGCACTTGGAAGAGGCCCTGAAGGTTGCTCCCAGCTGATGTGGGGTAAGAGGGGCTGGAATGGATGGGAAAAGGGAGAGGATGGGGATGGGGGGAGCTGGAGCAAGTGGATCGTGGTGTCTGTGGGTAGCCCAGGGCTTGGTTCCCACTGGGAATGTGGCACAGTCCCTCTGTGGGGAGGGTTGGGAGAGTTTTCCGAAGGGCTGGAAGGGCAGAGATTGATCCTTCCACCTCACCCTCCATCCCCCAAACTGAGGGGTGCAGAGGTAGGGACACTGGGGGGACAGAGATGAGGACACTGAGGGGACACAGATGGGGACAATGGGAGCATTGTGTGCAGTTGTGCTGCTGCCCCCCGTGTTTGATCCCTCCCCAGCTCCTCTCACCCCATCCTGAGGGATTCCCCTCCCCACCCCACAAGGACACACCCCTGGGACACCGTGTCCCTGTCCCCAGCACCCAGGAAGAGCACAAGCACCACTCGGAGGCTGGGGCACAGGCTTTACTTTGTAGACAGAAGCAAATCCCAAATCCCATTTTTTTTATGGGGGGAGCGGTGGGAAAGCCGCGGTGCCAAGCGACGGCAGATGGAGCAGCCCCGTGGCGGGGTGGCTGTCCCCGGGATGGGGACGAGGAGGAGGAGACATTCCCGGGTGTCCCGCCTGGAAGGCACCGCGGGGGACAGTGACATCCCGCTGTCCCATCCCGCTGGGAACTGCTCCTACGCCCAGAACACGGGGACGGCGCTGCAGAGGATGTTGATGGTGGTGCCCAGGATGGAGCGGTCAGCCAGGGGCACGGCCTTGTCCCCAACCTCCTCATCCTGCGGGACAGAGAACGGAGCAGGGACCGCCACCCTCGGCAGTCGCAGTGTCCCCTCCAGAGGGGATAAACAACCCCCCCAGCCCCACATTTCTCAGTGTGCCGGGGTTGAGCCCAGCGCGGCTCCATCCCCATCCCCGCGGGGTGGTCACACTCACCTGGCGGCGCTGGAAGGTCTCGGTGACAGCGTCCAGCCCCGGGAAATTGTCCTTGTCCACGCGGGTGATGTAGCAGGCGCGCTGACGCCAGGACCTGTAGCCCACCAGCAGCTGTTTGCGGACAGAGCCGGCTCAGCTCAGCTCGGCACGGTCCCGTCCCCGCCGCGCCCATCCCCAGGTCCCCACGCACCCTGCTGTAGTCGTACACCACCGTGGCCGAGGCGTTGAGCCCATCCCGCACCGAGAACGTCCCGGTCCTTTCCTTCTTGCTCATGGCGAGCTGCTGGGGGGTCCCCTCGCCATCCAGTCCGTGGATGGTCATCCGCAACACCTGCCGGGGGGGAGAGTGGTCGGGGAGCTCTGCGAGGGGTGAGCTCTGGCCCTACAAAGCCGCAGTGCCATCCCAAGCCCTCTCCCGGCGCCGGTGGCACCGCGGTCCCCTCCTGCCCTCACCGTCTCGGCGTGTGACTCGCTGAGGTGCAGCCCCAACAGGAGGAAGGTGACGTTGACGACCACCAGGGCCACCACCACCAGCGCCACCAGCAACAGGAGGCTCTTGAGCTCGTGGGGGATGCAGGGCAGGCGCGGGGACTCCGTGTACCTCTGTTGGGGACACGGGGGGACACCCGGCTGAGCCGCCAGCACCGGGGGTGGCAGCGGGGGCTCAGCCCCACGCCCGGGGTGGGTGCTGGGTGCTCCTTACCGGAGGTGCCTCCTCCATCAGCGCCTCTTTGGAGCTGTCGTCCATCTCTCCGTGTGTCCCTGTCTCTTTGCCAGCCCGGGCCCGGGGGGATTTATAGGATCCAGGGTGGCTGGGGAGGGCTGGGGCCACTCCAGCTGCCAAGGTGCCACTTGTGCTGTTTGCTGAGCCCGGAGAAGAGCCAGGGAGGGGACACAAAACCTCCGAGAGCCCTTCCCTGGCATTTGCCCGGCAGCGGTGGGGGTGCCAAGGCAAACAGAGGGCAGTGCCCACTCTCCACACCCAGCCGGGCTGTGGCAGGAGAAGCCCCAGCACGTACCCGGGGGGGCTGCACCCCTGTTTCTGCACGGGCAGCTGTGTGTGCCCCCCCTGGGGCGGGGATGGAGCTGGCTGCACTCATTGTTCCCGCGGGCGCCGTGCCAGGGACGGCGCAGATGGACGCCTGGCATGGGAGAGATGGGTGCCTGGGACGGACGGGTGCCCGGGATGGCCTGGGTGGGTGCCCAGAGCAAGCCGAGGCTGCAGCGCCGAGGTGGGGGAGCCACCGCGGGGGGGTGGTCACCCCTGTCCTGTCCCCCAGTTCTGTGCACCCCGAGAGCGCCCGGTGACCGCCAGCCCGGCGTGGAAGCCCGGGTTTGTTCGCTGCCGGGGACACGCGCGCACGGACACGCGTGCACGGGGATGCTGGCGCTGTCACTCAGCCGCATCCCTCCCTCCCTCCCTCCTTCCTTCCTTCCCTCCTCTCCCTCCCTCCCTCCCGCAGCAGCGGGCATGGTGTGCTGCAGAGCCGCGGGTCAGGCGCCCGCAGCCTCCGCCGCTTCTCCTCCGCACTGACATCCCCGGGGAAAACAAAATTAAAAGAGAGGGAAAAAAAGGCTTTTCCACAGCTCCTGGGCACAGCGGCGTTGGGAGCAGCTCCCGGGATCAAAGAGGGATAAAGGCCAGGGCGTGATGGAGCTGCGGCGCGGGAGGAGGATGCTGAGGGACCAGCAGCTCCCCGCTCGCCTCCTCCTCCTCCTCCTCGCCGTGGCCTGGCTCTGGCTGCCGGCGGAGGGGCGGCGGCCCCCCCGGCCTCCCCCTTGCCCCCCGACCTGTTCCTGCACCCGGGACACGGCTTTTTGCGTGGACTCCAAGGCTGTGCCCAAGAACCTTCCCCCCGAGGTCATCTCGCTGTGAGTAGCCGGGGTGGGGACAGGGATGGGGACGGCGTCACAGCCCAGGAGTGCTGGGCTGGCAGGGGCTGCTGGCTGTCCTGGAGGGGCAGGGACACCCCTGCCGTGCTGCATCGGGGGGCAAACGCGTGGCAGGGCGGGGTACGCTCGGTGTGGGGGGCTCTGGGGGAAGGAGGAGTCTGGGGACAGCCCGGGACCTGTCCCTGTGTCCTGCGGTGCTGGCACACGCAGCCATCCATCAGTGCCAGACACAGCAGGGCTGCCGCCTGTCCCCGCCGCGACCTTGGGGACCAGAACCCCGAGGGGACACGGCTGTGACCTTGGGGACCGTAGCCCCAAGGGGGGCACGGCTCGGGGGGGTTCTGATGGAGGGTCCCCTGGGGACACGGCTGTTCCCCGGAGCCCGGCACGGGGCTGTGCGGCAGATGCGGGTGTTTACACCGACACCGGTGTGCTCCCACACCCGTTCGCGGGTGTTTACACACGTGTGTGTGCACATGGCCCCGGGCCAGGGGCTGCCGCAGGGCGTGGGCAGCCCGGGGTGGGTGCCAGCCCCCTGCACCTCGTCCCCTCCGGGTCCCCACAGCGGGCAGGGCGGCTGTTGGGGTCCCCACGCCCCTCATGGCAGGCAGCAGGTGGCACAGAGGGGTGCTAGGGGGCGCGGGGGTGGCCGTGCCACCGTCCCCTCTGCTGAGGCTCCATCTCTCCCGCAGGACCATGGTGAACGCAGCCTTCACGGAGATCCGGGAGGCGGCTTTTGCCCACATCCCCTCCCTGCAGTTCCTGTAGGTTTTCCCGTGCCCCCGGCCGGGTATCCCGGAGCTCCCCTCGGTGCCCAGCCCGGCGCTGACGCCTCCCCCCTCTCTTTGCAGCCTCCTCAACTCCAACAAGTTCACGGTGATCGGGGACAACGCCTTCGCCGGGCTCTCGCACCTGCAGTACCTGTGTGTGACACGGGGACGGGGACACGGGGACAGGGAGGGCACAGGGAGGGTGGGGGGGCTCCTCGGGATGGTCCTGTCACTGTCTGCTCCCGTTTCAGGTTCATTGAGAACAACGACATCCAGGCGCTTTCCAAGGCCACTTTCCGCGGGCTCAAGTCCCTGACACACCTGTGAGCACCCGGGGGACACTGCGGGGGTGGCCCTGTCCCCTCAACACTGTCAGGGATGTGTCACCTCCACAACCCTCCTTGTCCCCCAGGTCCCTGGCCAACAACAACCTGCAGACGCTGCCACGGGACCTCTTCAAGCCGCTGGACATCCTGAGTGACCTGTGAGTCTGCCACAGCACCGGGGACACCGGGGACACCGGGGACACCGGGGACACCGGGGACACCGGGCTGGGGAGAGGGTGACATCCTGGGGACACCGGGCTGGGGAGAGGGTGACATCTCAGGGGCCGGGGCTTGGGCAGGGTGCTGTGTCCTGGGGGTGATTACTTGGTGCCATCCCTGGCAGGGACTCCAGGGCACTGGGCTGGGAGAGGGTGACATCCTGGTGGGTGCTGTGGGTGACTCGGTGCCATCCCTGGCAGGGATTCTGGGATACTGAGCTGGGGAGAGGGTGACATCCTGGTGGGTGCTGGGGGTGACTTGGTGCCATCCCTGGCAGGGACCTCCGTGGCAACACGCTGGCCTGTGACTGCAAGATCAAGTGGCTGGTGGAGTGGCTGGAGAGCACCAACACCACGGTCCCCGCCGTCTTCTGCAGCAGCCCCGGGCAGTTCGAGGGACAGCGGATCCGGGACCTGGCTCTGGGTGACTTCCAGTGCATCACCACGGGTAAGGTGCCACCATCACCCATCACCCCTCACCTGCCACACCTCACTCCTGAGTGTTCAGACCCTCACTGCCACCTCTCCCCGCTCCAGATTTTGTCATGCACCAGGTGCTGCCCTTCCAGGCGGTGTCGGCAGAGCCCTTCACCTATGCCAGTGACCTTTACGTGGCCCTGGCTCAGCCCAGCGTCAGCAGCTGCTCCGTCCTCAAGTGGGACTACGTGGAGCGCAAACTCCGCGACTTCGACCGCATCCCCGGTGAGGCGTTGGGCTGGGGGTCTCCTCCCGGGCTGGGGGTCCCCTCCTGAGCTGGGGGTCCCCTCCTGGGCTAGGACCCCGTTTGGGGTGCCCTGGGAGCTGCACAGCCCCACTGTGACCCCGGCGTTTTGCTGTCAGCTCACTCGGCGGTGCACTGCAAGCCCATCGTGGCGCAGGACCAGCTCTACGTGGTGGTGGCGCAGCTCTTCGGGGGCTCCTACATCTACCGCTGGGACACGGCCGTGGACAAGTTCATCAAGATCCAGGACATCGACAGCCAGAAGATCCGCAAGCCCAACGACATCGAGGCCTTCCAGATCGAGGGCGACTGGTACTTCGTCATCGCCGACAGCTCCAAGGCGGGCTCCACCAGCCTCTACCGCCTCAACCAGAACGGGTTTTACTCCCACCAAGCCCTCCACGCCTGGCACCGCGACACCGACGTGGAGTACGTGGAGAACGACGGGAAACCGCGGCTGATCATCTCCAGCAGCTCGCAGGCCCCCGTCATCTACCAGTGGAGCCGGGCGCAGAAGCAGTTTGTGCCTCAAGGCGAGGTGGGCGAGATGCTGGACGTGCAGATGGTCAAGCACTTCAGGGCCAAGCGGGACCAGTTCCTCTGCCTCAGCCGCTACATCGGCGACTCCAAGGTGGTGCGCTGGGAAGGGCAGCGCTTCGTGGAGGTGCAGACGCTGCCGTCCCGCGGCTCCATGGTGATGCAGCCCTTCGCCGTGGGGCAGCGGCAGTACCTGGCGCTGGGCAGCGATTTCTCCTTCACCCACGTCTACCTGTGGGAGGAGGAGAAGCAGAAGTTCGCCAAGTTCCAGGAGCTGTCGGTGCAGGCGCCGCGGGCGTTCCGGGCCGTGCCGGCGGCTGACGTGCAGCTGCTGCTGGCGCCCAGCTTCAAGGCCAACACGCTGGTGTACCGGCACGTGGTGGTGGACCTCAGCCTGTAGCTGGCACCCCGGGGAGCTGCCGGACATGCATGTGCCCACCGCCCCCTGGTCGTCCCCGTCGCCCCCTGTCCCGGCCCTCCACCTTCACTCAGCCTCACCGTGCCTCAGTTTCCCCACAGCGCTCAGTTCCCCCCACAGTTTCACCCTGTGGGATGCAGGGAGGGAGGGTGGGACATGCCTTGCCCTGCAGAGCTGCACTCCTGGAGGGGTGGAGAGGGTTTGGGGGGGGGTCTTTGTCCTCTCGGTCTGGGAGCTGGTGGCAGGACAGGAGGGATGTGGCAGGAGGAGTGGGGCATTCCCAGGAAGCTGAGGGACTTTGGGATGCTCCAAAGTGGATGGGGTGGCCAAGGTGGGCTGGGTGGGATGCCCGAGGAGGGTGGGATGCTGAGGATGATGATGGGATGCTCCAAGGCCAGCGGGATGCTCCGAGGTGGATGCAGATGGAATCCCCCAAGGACAAGGGGATGCTCCAGGATGCTCCGAGGTGGATGCAGATCCCTGAGGACAGCGGGATGCTCGAGGCCAGCAGCTCCTGTCCCTCTCCAGTGCTCATCCGGCAGCTCCCCGTGCCCGTGGCCCCACTGCCAGGCAGGACCCAGCGTGCCAGCGGGGTGGCCGTGCCCACCGAACCCCCCCAATAAACACACTGTGACCCCGAGCCCTGCCCGTGTGTCCTTCCAGCAGCGGGATTCCCGCCCTATCCGAGCTCTATCCGGCATTCCGCGGCACCAGGGAGCAGAAATTCCTCATTTTAGGGCACTCCAGGCCCCGAAAGCGCTGTTTGTTCCAGCAGAAACCTTGGCCCACGGTGGGGTGGGAAGCAGGAGGTGTTTCCCCAGGGAGGGGAGTCCCCGCTGGACTGGTTTTCCAGGGGAGCCTTTCCCTGGCTCCCGGGTGTATAAATATGCATGTGAAAAACCACCAATTAAGAGCACAAATGAAGATCCTCTCGCAGGTAGCAGGCACCTCCGGGGCACGGATGGGTTTAGGGAGCAGGATGGCTTCTCCCAGGGCATTGCCACGTGTCCCTGCCTCAGTTTCCCTGGCAGGAAAAAGCAGATTTGAAAGCACGGGGAGCACTGCAGGAGGGTTCTGGCACTTCCACGGTGGTCGTGAATGGGATGGGGAATTTGGGAAACCCTGGATCAGTCCTGGGGCTGCAGGGCCAAGGGGGAGGTGGTCCAAAGAGGCGGTTCAAGCAGCTTTTATTTTCTCGGGAGCATCTCTCAGGTCTCCGCTCTTACAGTGGAGTGCTCTGCATCATCCATCAGAGCACCAAAAAAGCATCACATCCCCTCCAGACCCAAAAATAATCCTTTAACATCATCAGAGTGGCTCTCCCCTCCCATCCCTACCATTTTATTGCTTAAAAAATTTTATGGTTTAATATATAAAATATGCATATTAGGAAATCAATTTTTATGTATTAAGGAACATTTAATGTGTATTATATATTAATATATTGCATAATAATAACATAGTAATATTCGATGTACATGGGGCATTTTAAACGCGACATTTTTATACATGTTTATTATATTCTATATTGATGTTTAACATATTTAGGGGATTTATAAAATGCTTTTATTTTATAAAGCTGGGACTCACCGCTCCAGATGTGGGTCACACTATTTGGTGGGCGCTGTTGCCCTTTTAAGGGAATTGCCCTTTTAAGAGCCTCCGTTGCCCTTTTAAGGGCATTGCCCTTTTAAGAGCGGCAGGTGGGGCCCGCACGGCGCCTGCGCCGCTCTGTTGCTGCAACTTTCAAGTTTTTTGGATTCTCCCCTTCGGGGTTCGGGGGAAATTTGGGGGGATTTGGGATCCCCAGGGAGGGGCACAGCACCGACCGCAGCATGATGTCCTGGCTCCTCTGCCGGGTGGTTGAGTGAGTGGGGTAACGGGGCCATAACGGGCGCTGTAACGGAGGAGGGGCTGCAGGGCGGGGGTGCCCCCGGGGGGGGCGTCACGGCCATCCCCGATCTCCTGTCCCCCTTCCCGGTATTCCATTAATGGGGGTCTCTATGCTGGGCCCGCAGCGGAGACTCCTCGGAGAGACCCCAGGCGGGGTTTGGGGGGGAGACCCCAAAATTTCTTGAGGTAACCAGCATCCCCTCCCTTCCCAAAATGCCACCCCCCAAACGTGCCACCCCCCCCCGAATGGATCCCTGAGCTGGTCCTCCTGCCCGTCCTGGGGAGGGTGAGCACGGCCTGGGGTCCCCCTGCATCACCCGTGGGTGGGGGTCCCCTGTATCAGCTGGGGGGGGTCCCTGCGCCATCCGAGAGGGTCTCTGCTCAGAGCGTCCCCACCTCACCTGGCGGGGTCCCTGCTCAGGGAAGGCCACCGCGACACGAGCTGGGTGTTCGGGGGTGGTGGCACCTCACCCAGTGCCCCGGCACGGAGCTTGGCACCGGCACCGCTGCCAAGCCGGGGACCGAGCCCTCGGGGACCGAGCCCGTGCCACCTCCCCCTGCCCCGCCCCGACAGGTCCGGCCGGTCCCGGGGAGGTGGGAGCGACTCTGTGCTCATGGCTGAACCTCCCGGGAGGCTCCCTGACCCTTTTCCCGGCCTGTCCGGGCTGGGGATGGTGCTGGAGGGGCTCAAGGGCAGGGTCCGGCGGTGGGGGCGGCAGCTGTGCTGGTCCCTGTTCCTGCTGCTCTACGCGGGGTGGCCGCGCTGCCTCACACCCCCCCTGCCCTACAGGCTGCTCTTCGGGATGCTCTACCCGGCCTACGCCTCCTACAAGGCTGTGAAGATGAAAAACATCCGGGAATACGTGAGTCAATGCCTGGGGAGCCCTGTGCCGGGGCTCCAAGCCCCCTTTCCGGGCTCCAAGTCCCTCCTTTCTGGGGTTTAGCCACCCTTTTCCCAGTCTTCAGTTCCCTCCTTTCCCGGGGCTCCAGTTCCTCCTTTCCCGGGGCTCCAGTCCCTCCCTCACTGGGGCTCCAGTCCCTCCTTCACTGGGGTTCCAGATCCCCCTTTTCCAGTCTCCAGTCCCCATTCCTGGGGTTCAGTCATCCTTTTCCCAGTCTCCTGTCCCCCCCTTTCCCAATCTCCAGTCCACCTCCCCAGTCTGCAGTTCCCATTCCTGGGGTTCTGCCCCCCTTTTCCAAGGCTCCGGTCCCCCCTTTCCCAGTCTCCAGTCCCCCTTTCCCAGTCTCCTGTCCCCCTCCCCAGTCTCCAGTCCCCACCCCTGGGGTTCAGCCCCCCTTTTCCCAGCTCCAGCCCCCTCTGAGGCCTCTCCATGGCTCCCCAGGTCCGCTGGATGATGTACTGGATCGTTTTTGCTCTCTTCATGGCCACAGAGACCTTCACCGACCTCCTCATCTCCTGGTGAGCCTGGGGCGGGACCCTGGGTGTCCCCATGTCCCCAGAGCTGATTTGTGGGGGGAACAGGAGGTGCCTTTGGAGCTCCCCCATCTCCTGTCCCTCTCCTGGCCCAGGTTCCCCTTTTACTACGAGGTGAAGATGGCCTTTGTCATCTGGCTGCTGTCCCCGTACACGCGGGGGGCCAGCCTGCTCTACCGCCGCTTCCTGCACCCCACGCTGGCCCGCAAGGAGAAGGTACAAATTCCACAAATTCCTGGGATTTGGGGGTCCCTCCCTGCTCCAAATTCCACAAATTCCTGGGATTTAGGAAATCCCTCCCTGCCCAAGCCTGAGGGGTTCAGCCATCACCAACCCCAGGGGGATGTGGCAATGCTCAGGGACCTGGTGATGCCCTGGAAGTGACAATGCCCAGGCAATGCCCCAGGATATGGCATTTCCCATGGAGGTGATAATGCCCTGGGAGGTGACAATGCCCAGGGACATGGCCATGCCTGGGAGGTGCCAATACCCAGGGACATGGCCATGCCCCCAGAGGTGATAATGCCCAGGGACATGGCCATGCCTGGGAGTGACAATGCCCAGGGAATGCCCCAGGACATGGCATTTCCCATGGAGATGATAATGCCCTGGGAGGTGACAATACCCAGGGACATGGCCATGCCCCCAGAGGTGATAATGCCCAGGGACATGGCCATGCCTGGGAGTGACAATGCCCAGGGAATGCCCCAGGACATGGCATTTCCCATGGAGATGATAATGCCCTGGGAGGTGACAATACCCAGGGACATGGCCATGCCCCCAGAGGTGATAATGCCCAGGGACATGGCCATGCCTGGGAGTGACAATGCCCAGGGAATGCCCCAGGACATGGCATTTCCCATGGAGATGATAATGCCCTGGGAGGTGACAATACCCAGGGACATGGCCATGCCCCCAGAGGTGATAATGCCCAGGGACATGGCCATGCCTGGGAGTGACAATGCCCAGGGAATGCCCCAGGACATGGCATTTCCCATGGAGATGATAATGCCCTGGGAGGTGACAATACCCAGGGACATGGCCATGCCCCCAGAGGTGATAATGCCCAGGGACATGGCCATGCCTGGGAGTGACAATGCCCAGGGAATGCCCCAGGACATGGCATTTCCCATGGAGATGATAATGCCCTGGGAGGTGACAATACCCAGGGACATGGCCATGCCCCCAGAGGTGATAATGCCCAGGGACATGGCCATGCCTGGCAGTGACAATGGCCCAGGGAATGCCCCAGGATATGGCATTTCCCATGGAGGTGATAATGCCCTGGGAGGTGACAATGCCCAAGGACATGGCCATGCCTGGGAGGTGCCAATACCCAGGGACATGGCCATGCCCGGGAGGTGCCAATACCCAGGGACATGGCCATGCCTGGGAAGTGCCAATGCCAAGGACACTGCCATGCCTGGGAGGTTCGAATGCTCAGTGACATGGCCATGCCTGGGAGGTGACAATGCCCAGGGACATGGCCATGCCCTGGGAGGTGCCAACACCCCAGGCCACCCACCCCTGTGTCCCTCAGGACATCGACGCGTTCCTGGCGCAGGCCCGCGCGCGCAGCTACCAGACCATGCTGCGCTTCGGCAAGAGGGGCCTCAACCTGGCGGCCACCGCCGCCGTCCAGGCGGCCACCAAGGTACCCGGGGGAGGTGACAGGAGAGGGTGCTGTCCCCTGGAGCGGCCTCTGACCCTCCTGTGTCCCCCCAATGCAGAGCCAGGGAGCGCTGGCCTGGCGGCTCCGCAGTTTCAGCATGCAGGACCTGCGCTCCCTGCGCGAGCAGAGCCCCGCGCGCTTCCAGGACCCGCTGTACCTGGAGGAGCAGGAGAGCCTCGGGCAGCCCCTGGGTGAGGAGCTGGGGGGGTCACGGTGAGGTGGGGGGCTCCATGGTGGCCGTGCTGGGAGCTGGCGTGTCCCCTTGTCCCCAGGGTACGGTGGCAGCCAGCGCTACGAGAGCGAGACGGACGAGGAGGAGCTGTGGTCGGACTCGCAGGTGTCCCCCCCGTCCTCCCCACGCCGGGCTCCCAAACTCCTCTCCCGCAGCCAGAGCCTGAGATGCCTGAGGAAGAACCCAGGAGAAGAGGTGCTGTGGGAGGGGGACACGCAGAGGGGGTGTGGGGCTGCCTGAGGGGGTCCTGACCTGTCCCTGTCCCTGTCCAGGGCTCTTCCCGGCTCCTGCGCAGCCGGATCAGGAGGAAAGCGGCTCTGTCAGAGCAGGACAGCTAAAAATCCTGGGAAACCTCTGCCAGGAGGCTGCAGAGGAATTTGGTGCTGCGGAGTCAGGAGGGAGCTGTGGCTCCTGGGTCCCTGGGGTGATTCCTGCATCCCCAAGGACTCTCCTGTGTCCCTGGGGTGATTCCTGCATCCCCAAGGACTCTCCTGGGTCCCTGGGGTGATTCCTGCATCCCCAAGGACTCTCCTGTGTCCCTGAGGTGATTCCTGCATCCCCAAGGACTCTCCTGTGTCCCTGGGGTGATTCCTGCATCCCCAAGGACTCTCCTGTGTCCCTGGGGTGATTCCCGCATCCCCAAGGCCTCTCCTGTGTCCCTGGGGTGATTCCTGCATCCCCAAGGACTCTCCTGTGTCCCTGGGGTGATTCCTGCATCCCCAAGGACTCTCCTGTGTCCCTGGGGTGATTCCTGCATCCCCAAGGACTCTCCTGTGTCCCTGGGGTGACTCCTGCATCCCCAAGGACTCTCCTGGGCCCCCGGGGAGGCTCCTGCATCCCCAGGGATCCTCGCACTGTAAATCCCTTCCGTGACCTCTGTGGTGCCTCGAGGAGGGGGGAGCAGCTCCATCCTCCCCCTCCCAGCCCCCCCAGATCAGTGCTGGCACCTCTGGTGTGGGGTCTGGCCCCTCTTTGTCCCCCATGCCATGAACACTACACGCTCCCCTCCTCTCCTGTGCCTTATTCCCAACATTCCCGATGCCCTGGGATCCAGGAGTGGGTGTGCCTTGTCCCTCTGAAGCCAAAGCCACGGTCCCTGCCCGGGGCCCCCCCAGACACAAACTGACACCCCCATACTTGAGCCTGGAGCACCAGGCAGCACACAGCTTTTAACATTCCCCTCTCCCAAAAAGAGGGTTTTGTACATGGAAAAATAAATGTAGTTTCAGACTTTGGGAAGCAGGAGTTGTTTCCTGTGCTGTCCCCTTCCACAGGAAGCTTCCTGAGATTGTGTTTTTCTGTTAAAGGAAGCTCTGGAGTCCAGCTTGGGACTCCTCCAGTGCCTCTCCCATGTTTTCAGCCGTGTTCCAGGATCCCAGGTAGCAGCCCCAGACTCCTCCAGGAAAGCTTCCTGAGACTTTTTCCTTTGGAGGAAGCTGGACCCCCAGGGATCCATCCAAGACTCCCTCCAGGCCTCTCCCAGAGGCTTTCCCCCTCATTGCAGGTTCCATAATCATGGATAACATACCCAGACTCCTCCAGGGACGCTTCCCAAGACGATTTTCTCATTTGGAAAGAACTCCATCCTCGGAAATCCACCCCGTGCTCCTCACAGGCATCTCCCAGGGTTTTTTTTACCACCCACTTTACATCTCTGAGGCCACCATTCCCAAACTCCCCGAGATCCCTGCAGTAGCCGCGTCCCCCACGGCGTGGCAGCAGCAGCCGGGACACGGGGGACGCAGCCGGACATCCCCGGACCCTGCCCACCC
>WEIU01001422.1:0-47184 GCA_013389925.1 Aegithalos caudatus
ACAGATATACACGTGTGTGTATACACCTACATATACGTGTGTGTATGTACACCTACATATACATGTGTGTGTATATACATACACATACATATACATGTGTATATATATATATACACATACACACATACATACATACATATATATGTGTGTGTATATATACACACACATACACACACATGTACATATATATATCCATATACATACAGAGAGAGAGCGCAAGCAAGGGGGAGGTGTAAGTTCAAATCCCTGCCTGTGGCTGGGAAGAGCTTCGTGCACACAGGTGCTCTGCAGGGACCAGAACCCAGCTAATTCTCAGCTGGAAATCACGAGGACTGTGAAATGCAAGCCCAGGGCAAATGCCTGCCAAGGTTTAACCAAAGTAATTTAGTGTGCCAAGCAATTTCTTTCTCTCACCAATTAACTGCTGTATTATTTTTGCCAAACAATTGTGAAAACACCTACCCTGAGCAGCCCTTTCAGTGATGTCTGCTGCTTTCCTGTACTTGGTTACCTCTGTGTAGAGGGTGGAGTGATCCAGGGGCCACCTGTTTTTCCTGCAGGTGGCTTGAACCAGAGCAGTCAGGTAGGACTCAGGGATGTGCAGGCCTGACAGCCACATCACCTCAGGCTCACCGTGCTTGACCTGCAACCACAGACAGTGCTGGGCAGCTCCTGGCACTCACCCTGCCCTGCCCTTAGAGAGGAGCTGGGGTGAGTCTGCCTGGCATCCGCAGTTAAGCGATGATGGCTGCACCTTTTCAAGAACTTACCTGAAGTGTTCACTGGCTTCTACACCAGCCTGCACAGCACATCGTGCAGGTTAACAAACAAAATGCTTTCTGGAGGCACGTGCTTACCCAGCTGGTGTACTGGTCATAGCGATCTCTAAAGAAAATAATCCAATTGCCAAGGCTTTTGAGGGTGTCAGGGGCCAGCCGCCGCCAGATGCGAGGAATCTGCCCGTTGAAGAGAGCCTGAGCCACATCATCCAGTTCACTGCTCATTCCGACTTCCCCAGCCAAGGCCTGGAACAGGGGTAAGAGTTCTGAGGGAGGCAAAGCCCAGCTGGTGCCCCTGAGTTGCTGTGATTTCAGTACTTACACGCTGTAGCTCAGCCAGTGACTTCCCCATTTGCACAATGAGTTTATTGAACCGTTCCAGTTCCTGCAGCAGCACCACAGTCGTAGGGGTGATGTTTACTCCAAAACCTTTACGGATGTGGGCAAGATCGAATACTTGGGGTAATTTGTTTTCTATATCCCTGGCAACATTGGCAATATGTTCATCTCGACTAATTCCTGCACTGGTTTCACCTGAAAACAAAAATTTTAGTGAGACTAAATCTGTACTAAATCTGAGAGAAGGCTGAGAGCTGAGTCACCTTTTGGCATCAGTCTCCCTCCTTCTCCTGCCCTGACATTTGCCCACAGCCCTGCTTGGCCCCAGCTGTGCCTCGGGGCAGGTGTTGAGCTGCTCCCAGCCTGGCAGGGCTGACCCTGCAGTGGCTTTGTTCCCTCTGTCCTCCTCCCTCTGCTCCCATCACACAGGGGCTGCTTCACTGAGCTCAGCCCTGGCCACTGGAGATTTCCTGTCCACAAACCCACTTCAGGCAGGGCACGCACCAGTCTGGGGCTGCAGCTCGAGCAGGAGACCCCACATGTCCCGCACGGCATGCGTGTAGTACCCGATCTCGGCGTTGGCGTGAAGGCCCAGCACCTCGGGGGTGTTGGAGAGTGGCAGAGCTTCTATGGCCTCTGGAATAAAACCACACAGGCTCTGCTAACCCAGAACACCACAGCAATTTGCTATTGTTCTGCTTGAATTAAAAAAACAGATGCTAAAGCTGGTGTTGAAGCAATGCACAGATCAAATAAACACTTCTAAATATAGAGACTCCCCCAGAATTACTATATATCACTTAACAAAATTAGCATGCTGCTTTACTGAGGTTTTTTTTGGTTTGGGTTATTTTTTGGTATTTTTAAACGCCTGAGGAGCTCAGTGACAAGCTCATATTCCAAAAAGCTCCTGTAAAGCAGTGGATTACAACACTGTAATCCATACACCAGCGGTGCCTGGTGTTCTGTTCAACTGCTCACACCCAGCAGCCATCTATGGAGACAATGTACACTGGAAGCAGACTTTTTTTTAAAATGTAGCAGGAGAAGAATTTCTTACCAACAAAGTCATCTTTTCCCTTCCCTTCTGGAATTTTATAATCGACTGTGTCACTTTTATAAAAGTGGAACACTTGGAATGTGTCAAACAGGAAATCCCCAAGGTACTCGTCCATGTAGACAGTCAGGATGCGCCGGTCAAAGCTGTCGATTGCACGCCCCCCGTACATGACCTGGAAATCAGGGACATCAATGTTACAGCACTGGCTTTTGGAGCAGAAAATACAGTTTAAAAATATCACTGAAAGGTTAAAAATGCTCTTTGCTTTTGCAGTGGCTGTGGTATAACACTGTCTCCCTTCTGGATCCCAAGGACATCTCCAGTCCCCTCTCAGGGGGACAGGAAGGAAATATTTGGTCTGCAGAGAGCTGCTCTGGGCACTCCTAATCCCCATCTGTTTGATTTGTGTGTGAGGTACCAGCTCATGCTCAGCTGGGATCCAATGCTGCAAAGGGACAGTTTCCTGCAGGACTTCATGTTGCAGCAGCTGCCAGTGCAGTGCAGCTCTGAGAACACACATTTGACAGCTCCAGTGATAGCCACGTGCCAACAGCACTGTGCTCTTCCAGCACAGGGTCCCAAGGGCTCTCTCAGAATTAATTAAGCACCATCACTCCCTGTTGTGCAGTTGCTCACATTGGCCCTAATTCCCTGAGACTGAGATTAAGGCCCTTGCTCAGGGCCACACTGGAGTTTCAAACCTGCCCAGGAAAGATTTCCAGCTTTACTTGCCCACGCAGAAAGGAAACTTCATTTATCTGAATTGTTGTGGCATTGTAGCACTCACCTCCCCAATAAGATATTTGAGACTGCTCCAAGGGATGTGATCATCCTTTTGTTCATAAGCTTTTGTCAAGTATGTGTTCAGGATTTCCATGCACACCTAATGAATTTGTTGGAATATGAGATAAAATTCATAAATCAGATCTACATATTCACAGGTTTTATTTAATGCAGTTCTTGTTTGGAAACTAACAACTACTTCTTTCTGAAATAATTTAAAAGTTAAGTATAAATCCTGTTAAGAAATTAAACCCAGGAGAGAGGTAATAAAACCATAAAGTGACAAGCTCATATTCCAAAAAGGTGAAGGTTTGGGAATCTAACTGTTAGCATCCCAAATTGACATTGTAGAAGATCAGTCTACATGACTCCACAGAAACAGAAAAAATATTAAGCAAAATCTAATTATGAGAAAGATTAAAGCTGGATAAATTCTGTGTTTTCAAAAGTAATCTGAGCTAATCAAGAACATAAGAGCCAGTGCAATTGTTTTCTTACCTGGAAATCAGATTCATTAAAATCATATGGTACATTCCAGCCAACTTTCCCAAACTTCCTTCTCTCCTGAACCACAGCATGGAAAAATGCCAAGACATAGACTAAGGATTTAAAGGCAGGATGTGGGCACTGCTCTAAGGCTTCCTGGGGAATTTTGAAGTAGGTGGCTCTCATATTCAGTTTCAGACCATTAGGTGGTTCTGTAACAACCTATCAAAATAATTAGGGAAGCCATCAATTACTGGATAACTTGAGGAGAATAGGTTGTAAATATATCACCTTAAGTAAGCTAGACAATGCAAGCTTGACATTTTAAGTTGTTTTCCAAATGCTTATCAAATAATGGATTCTTTTTAAGTAAAGGCATGAAACTGACCTTTTAAGTTTATCAAGGTAAACACACCTATGCAAAGAGAACTCAATATTGTTTTGGAATTAGTCATGTTATTGGGAAGACATTAATATTTCTCATACTTGAAGATCTAATTTACTGAAATACCAGTACTTCACACATTTTTATGTGCCCTATATCCCCACAGTAAGATGCTTTAACAATGTGGCTTTATGCTGATCAAACTGCCAGAGCTGCTTCCTGGCAGCTTTTTCAAAAGGCTCTAAAACCTCAGTTCTCACTGCTCCTGGCAAGAGCCACAAAGTGCAGATCTGCAGCCTTAAAGATCCACTCCAGCTCCCTTCCCACTGCAGGAGGAGTGGGAGAACAGCCCAGAGCTGCCACTGAGCCACTGCTTTCCAATCTGTGAAATGAAATAATGATGTTTACAGGACAGGGCACCACAACAGCAGTAAAGCAGGCACAGAAAAGAACATTAGGGCAAAATCATGGCCTGTGCCTTCAAAATAATCAGCTCAGCTTTCAGTGATAAAAGCTGCAGCCTGAAGTAACAGCTGGGAACCATTATCCTATTCCAATGTGCTCCTCTGGCACTGCCAGGCTGGCACAGACCTTGGTCCTGCACTGCAGCATCAGGGCTGACAGGGCTGCTTCTGTCTCCAGGTAAATCAGCATTTAAATTTGCATTTAAATGCATTTGTCACGTTTCCACATTTACTCACAAACCTCTGCTTTGAAATAATTGCTGAACAGTTTTCACCCAAAGGAAACATCCCAATAAGATAAACAGGATGATGAAAAAAGGATTTGGCTTAAATAAAGACAAAAATCAAATTCATAAGCCTGGGCCAGTGTGCTGTACTGAGGTCAGGCTCCTCCCAGAGCCAGCCTGCCCTGCTGAGTGCCAGTGGCAGGACATGCCCCCCTGGCTGGGTTTCCCCACCTTTAGGGCCTTCTGCAGTATTCCAATGGGGAAGCCTTCAGTTGGGTCAGTCGTCAGCCAGAGGCGAAAGTCTTCGTGAGGCTCTGTGATTTTCTCCACAGCCTTTTCCAGATGGATGAGCCACTTCACCAAAAGGTGACAGTTCTGCAACATCAGCCACTGTCCATGAACCACTGCTTCCTTCAGCATCTGCAAAGCAATCTGAGGAAGGGGAGAACCATCTGTAACTCTCCTTTACTCTGAGAACACACTGCCTCTGATGGGCTCGTGCAGTGGGTTTTCCTGCCAGGAAAGTGGTGGTCTAAATGAGTCTGAGAGGAGTTCTCCCACTGACTGAAATCATGGCAAATTCTATCAGCTGTTAAGCTCTGGACATCCTGCTTTAGTGTCCATAACAAATAGAAAGTCACAGGAAAGGCAGGAGAACTTTCTGGTAGCAAACACCATAACTTCCAGCCACCTCACGTCCATACACAGCAACATCTCATCTCTACTTTCAACAGCTGAAAATCTGATTCTGAATCCACCCTCACCCAAACCAGAAGAGCAGCCAGTCAGCCAAATGGCCCCTTTCATGTTCAGTAAAATGTTTTTCCTAAACTGACAAATCTATGGCAGAACCATGAGGTAACTCCTTTTAAAACGGAGCAGACCTATGGAAAGGAAATTTGATCAGTCCCAGAGCATTAGGAGCATGATGCAATTCACTCTCACTGCACACAGCACATCCCCACCCTCCCACCCCAGTTACCTCTTCTTGGCCTTGTCCCATGGCCAGGAATTTGAGTCTATCTGCTTTAAAATCTGTCCTCTCAGCCAGTTTCGTGAGGTCACTGACAGGATCAGAGCCAGGACTTAGGATAAAAACCACGGGTGAGAAAGGGCTGCTCTGCTGCAGGATGGCATCGAAGCTGATCACGGGGGGTTGCACATACCTGGCAGAGGAAAAAGCCCAAAAATGTGCCTGATTTGCACAGAGCAGCTGCCAGGCGTGAACAGAGCCTCGGACACCAAGGGCAAAGCTCAGCAAGGACTGTACATGGGAATCCTTCAGACACAGCCCTGCTCTGCTCTTTGGCACGTGACAGAAGCACGGGCACAGCTGGCTGCAGCTCCAGCTGTGCGTGAGGTGGCTTGGGGACCAGGGTGACTCACGTCTCGCCCATTGTCACGGTCACGTAGTCGGTCACTGCCCGGTACAGCCGATCCACGCGGAAGCACCGCAGCAGGAGAAGCTTCTGGAAGTCTGTGACCTTGCCCTGGTAGTGCATTGGCAGTGGGATCCTCTCCAGAGCATCTGTGTCGTACCACTGACAAGGAAACACAGCACACGCTGCAAATGGAGGCAGTGGCTCTGTCAGGGAAATTACGAGGAAAAAGAAAATCTATTGGATGAATGAGGGGCCAAGAGACACAACAAAAACAAAGTCAATCAGCTGCAAGTAAATATTAAAAGTTCAGGTGAATGTAAAAAATCCAGCTTTTTCAGTGTATTCAAGCCCAGAAAGACATTTGTACTTTCACTTTATGTCAACTAATTCTCTTAAGATATAGAAAATAGCATCAAAAGCAGAAAGGTATCAACAGATTGCTTGCAGGAAGAACTTCTTATAAAGCAAGAACACATGGAATGAAGCTAAAGGAGGAACAAAGGAAATCTGTGTTTGTCAATAGCCTATAGAATTCATTGCCACAAGAAGATCAAAGCACAATTTAGCAGCACAAAAACATCCACTGAAATGCTGACTGTCAAAATGAACAGAAAATTTCCACTGGCTTCAGCAGGGTAAATAACTCCTCTAAGGCATCTGATTGACAAATAAAAATTCTACAGTATACAGGGAAGGTTTCTTGGTTTGTTTTTTTTAAATAATATAAACCCTAATTCTTCTGCAAGTAAGTCAATCACTAACTGAGGTCAAGAAGCAAAGAAAGGCCTTGAGGGAAGCCCACAGTGACATCTCTCCTGTGGAGTGCTGTGACACATTGCATCACACTTGAACATTTAATACCAGAAGAAAAACTAGGAGAGAAAACAGCATTGCAAAAAAGCACGTACGTTTTTCCATACATCTGGATTTTCTTCCACATCATCTGGAAGAGATTCAAATTTCTCAGGAAATAGCTCAGACAGGCGAATTAGATCCTCCCAGCCTTGATCTGGAAGCCAAGTGAAGGGTTTCTTTCGGGCACTCTTGTCCAGGGAAATATTGCCTAGGCACATTCAGAAGCCAGAGTCAGTGTCCATGGCAGAAATCATCAATGCCTGACCACACATACATCCCTCTGCACAGAGGAACCAAGTGCAAATTTGTTCCTGGAAGCACTGTAAGGTCAGACTGGTCTGCTGAAGGAAAGATGGCATTTTACAAGTGCTTGCAAAAGCCAGAGTTTTATCTTTGCAAACATACCTAAAATTATGTATTATGTATAGTCAGAAAATAACTACAACATAGTGAGAAAATGACTACAGTTTACTTTCCTCATGTAACATCCTAACAATTAGCTAATGTGAAATAGAAATAGCAGGATCCCCAGTTTGTGTAACCCAACACAGTGCAGCTCTCCTCAGAGGGAGAGCTCCCCTTCTTGAGGTGCTGGCTCAAAGTAAATCATCTCTTGTCAAGGATCTGTCTTCAAAAGATCTTTTAGCTATTGCTACATAGAGCTACATACTTACATATAAATATTCACTTTACCTTTCAAAAAGAACTCAAATTCTTCTTGTGGAACTCGGCCTTCAGCTTGTTCTATCTTGACAGTCATATTAAAGGAGAATAGCAACTTGTGCTTCTCAAACAAGCCTACATTAAAAGGACATTTTCAAAAATCAGCTAAATCTTGTGGAACTGGAGCAATCTCTCAATCCACGTCCTTCTGTTGTGGGGTTGAGGGGATGCTCCACCCCTGCAAGTGCTCAAGGCCACTTAGGATGGGGCCCTCAGCAGCCTGATCTAGTGAGTGGCATCCCTGCCCATGGCAGGGGATTGAAACCAGATGATTCCTAAGGTCCCTTTCAACCCAAACCATTCTGTGATTCTGTGATCTGCTCACCCCACAGAGATCATTTGGTTGATGCTTGGAATTGATATTCCTAAAGGTCTTCTCCAGCCTGAACAATGCTATGATTCTGTGATCAGGGGGATCAAAGCTGGGGCTTTCAATCAGGCTTGAAGAGTCAATACAGCCCCTGTGAGCTCTATGGCTGCTTTACCATTTGTAACTGTGTTAAGAAAAACATTTCTGCAAGAGTTGCAGGGCTAATGTGCAATGTTCCTTCTAAGAGAAATAAGCAGGGAGTAAAGCGTGAACCAGAGACTGCTGAGACCTGAACATCCCTGACTTCCCCACTTGGTAACTTGCCTCTTTAACATGAACCAGCTGAAGTCAGAGCTTCACCTTTATTTGCACAACAGCCTCAGCCCCTGGTTAAACAGCACTAACAGCACTGACCTGTGCAGCCATAGCTGTAGGTGTTCGAGGTCAGCGTGTCCATGATGTTCCTTAACCTCTTAGGAAGAATAGGACTGGGCATGGATTTCCGAAGAGAGTATCCAAAAACCTCCAAGAAGGAGACCAGTGAGAACTGGTACATGATGTTGACAAAAGCCATTTCAGCCAGCACAGAGAAGAGGATGGCCCCTCTCTTGGCAGCAGGTCTGTAGCCATCACGGAGAACGTCGATATCCGCTGCTGTTTCCGCAGCCAGCTTCAGTTTCTCAATCACCTGGGCAGAGAGGGATTTTATACACCTGCAGGGACTGTGCTGATCCAGATGGATCTGTAATGCCACAGTAAGCAGAGCTGCTCAGTGCCTGCCTCTCTGTGTGGCTGTAGAGGGAATCTGGGCAGGTAACTCAAAAGTTATATGTATGAATTATAAAAAATCAGAAGTTAAATAAAATTAATCCCACCCTGTTTATTTACGAAAAGTAAAGGCAAAGATTTACAAAAAATCACAGAAATAGTGTGGGAAAGGCCCTCTGAGGACCTTTAGTTCAACAACTGCCCAAAGCTTGGTTGTGACTACCCCTAGATCAGGTCCAGTGTAGCTTTGCCCAGCTGTGGCCTGAAAACTCCAAGGATGGATTCTTTCGCTTTGGAACTGTAAACAAACATTACTTTGGTCCTGACAAGGACTTCCCTGAAAGTAGACTACATTCTGTTCATAGATACCCTTCCAAAAAGCCCAGAGCTGGTACCTCAGTAGCTTTGAATTTTGTATCTTCCAAGGTTTGCACCAATTCCACATTGTCCAACATGTTTCCTGTGGAAGTTGACAGCCCATGAAGGAGAGTGTCTTCCAGATTTTTCAGCAGGTTCTTGTTTTCACTTGTCTCCTGGATGAGACGTTCTCTCTGTTCCTCCAATTCCCTCCTTTCAAAACCTGTGATGACACTGAGCAGCTGATCCTCGAGGCCCTTGAGTGTAACTACAGGTACAACACATGGACAGAGCACAGAGTTTTGTAAGCACAGGACAGTTTTTATACAACTTATTTAATCTCAAGCCTCTCATAAAACTACAGCAATGCAGCACCTGGTTAATGACTGTGTATCTTAATCCTACCAAAGCATCCTCACCTGACAGTACAGGAAGAGATATTTAGCTCAGTTCCTAATTAGAAGAGAGAAGTGAGAAGGACTTTCTATTAAATTAGATGCTGAGTATAAGGGAGAGTATAAATTTTTTAGTTTCATTGAGGTTTCAGACAATGACCCAGGCCCTAAATTTACACAACAGCATAATTCCTACTTTGTTATTAAGTTCACACTTGAGCTTACCTGTATAATTGATAACAATAGCTCTGCCAAACACAGAGGGAGAATACTTTGGGTTTGCTAATTTGGTGTTCAGGTACATTTTAAAATTACTGTCATAGTCAATCTCCTTGTCCCCCAGGACAATGAATGCTCTCCCCTGTGACACTTTGACATTCTTCTCTAAGACATTGTCTATCACAGGGTCAATGTACTCATCAACACTGTGCACCAGGAAAGAGGTTCCATACTTTATGGCCTGTTCTAGTTGTTTCAGGAAATCTGGGTCACTAAAGGAAGCCATCTGCAAGAGAACAATGGGAAAATATGAAAGGAGAAATTATATTCAATTTGCTGAACATTATTATTTTGCAGTAGCTGCCAACACTAATGAAGTTTGTTCTTTGCTGCTTTTTGTCTTTCCTCTCAAAGATGATATAAACTGCACTTGCACAAAACAGTAAAGGTGCTTTTTTTGTGGTTAGCTGAGAATAATTTCTGTTTTGAAATTATCCTTTGAAGTTCTAGCTCTGCCTCTTAAGTGTGTTTATTGTCCTACATGGAAGTTCCATCCTAAAGCTGAAATAAATCACAATCTACACCAGTCTTTGGTTAGACTCTTTCTGCATGTGCAGACAGGCTGAGAGAGCTGGGGTTGTTCATCCTGGAGAAGAGAAGGCTCCAGAGAGACTTTATAGCACCTGCCAAAACCTAAAGGGGCTCCAGGAGAGCTGGAGAGGGACTTTTGACAAGCACATTTAGCAATAGGACAAGGGGGAATGGCTTCAAACTAAAAAAGGTCAGGGTTAAATTAGATATTAGGAAGGAATCCTTCCCTGTGAAAGTGCTGAGCCCTGGCACAGGTTCCCAGAGAAGCCAAACCATTCAATAATTCTTTAATATATAACTGGCTCCCCCATTCAAGGTGACAGATATTTATGCAGCTTTGAAAACAACCAGTACTGAGGTAAATCAATCTTCCATCTTTACCTTCAGATTATTATTTTCTTCTTTCTTCTTAATCCAATGTAATGCCTGCTGCTGTGGGTCAATGCAGAGGGGGAAGCGGCTGGAATACGTTGTCAGGATTCCATTCTGGACAGAGAGCTCATCTGGGGGCAATCCTTGGGAAACCCACCTGGCAACAGAATGGACCAAAGGATGAAAACTCGAGGGGAGAGCAGCACATTTCATTGGTCAGCAAAATACGCAACTCTAATTGAGCACATAATTAGACACACAAGGACACACACACAGTGTGTGTGATTATGGGGACAGTGCACAGCTCAGACTCATTGTAACTGCACTGCTCAAAGTTCTGGCTGTTGCTTTAGGTGAGCAACCCTGTGGTCTTGGCTTTAGTACTAAACCCATTGAAGTCAATGAAAAGACACCTGCTGGGTTATGGGAGCATATTTTATAGAGAACTCCTAAAAAACTTCCTAGAAATGGCATTGCATGTGTCTAAGTTCAGTGAACGTCCCTGGAGTGTTAAGTACAACAGCTTTTTACCACAAATGGCCCCTGTTAATCAGAAGGAAATAAAAGAAAGATTCTGTCTCTGGTATGGCTGTGCACCTCCACCCACAATGCCAATTCTGTGCTACAGATTCAGCTCCAGACTCCCACTTTCAATGTCACACTCAGCAGTGCCTGGCTCTCCTGACTGGACATACCTGCTAACCTCCACATCATTGGTCAGGAGGCTCTCTAATTTAAATGGATGGCTGACAGGAATTTCTCGAGAGAAAATATCTTCTTGCCACACTTGATAGATCATTTCATGACGGAACTCCCAGCTGAAGGCTCCCAAATAGCACAGAAAGGCAGCAGAGAGCAGACAATCTCCAAGCAACTTCTCCTTTCGTATTTCTAATTCCTTGAATTCTTCTGTCCACCTGATAGAATTATATGGGAGATTCTGAACCAGGAAGATGAGGTTTATGTGCAGAATTTCCTGCTATTTTACATACAGGTTGAGACAGATCCCCAGATTTAGAATCAGTTTGCTCTCACTGTTGTGGTGGCCACAGACACTGAGTTGACCTGAACCTTCTTCCATTTAATCTCAGTTATTTTCCAAGAGCTAATGGATATTAGCTCAGATAATAGCTCTTCTCAGAAACAAACTCAATAGAAAGCAACATTTTCAAAAATGTCTTCACCTGATAGATTTTATCCCTGACACATGAACCTCCAGTATCAAAAACAATCCTCTTTGAATTTAGACTTACCTCTCATTCTCAGATTTCAAGCCAGCAATGAGCTTGTCAGCAGCCTCTAATCTCCTCTGCATTATCTCTGCTTCTTCTTGTAACTTCCTGTTTTCTGCTATTGCCAGCTCATATTTTTCCCCCAAAGATTTCAGTTCTTCCTGAAGGGCAGCCAGCTCTGCCTCTATCTTTTCCAGTTCCCTCTTACTTAATTCATAGTTCCGTACCAGCCTGGCCACCTAAAGGACATTTTGAAGGAAACATAAGAGTGTCAGAGGACAGAAGGATTTTGGAGAGAAGTATTCAGTTTTCACATTTCTTTTGGTTATATCATATTTTTCAAAGTGTTCTGGTAATAAACATTGTAAGCCAAAATAACTGACACTGTCACCCTCCTCTCCCCATCCCAAACACAATCATGGTCTGACAGTGCACTTCCAAAGCAGAGGAATCTCCCAGTTTTGTACCCACAAGGAGTATTAAAGCACTGGAGGTCAGCAGGAGGTTTGTCTGCTTAATAATAGCAATATTAAGGCTCCAAAATAGTCAGACACATCATCTAGTGAATATACTTTCTCTGTAGTCAGTTGTATACAATAGCTTTTCCTTTAAAAAAAATTTCCCAGTATTATCTGTTGGACATTAGCTTTCCTTTGGTAATACAGCTGAATTTCCAGTCATCCCAGAAAAATCTAATCAAAAGGTCTGTGCTTAAGGAACACAGATTTAGTGTACTACTGACCTCTCCTCTGTCCAAATGCCATGGGTTTTAAAGTTTGTTTTTAGTAAACAGCTCTAAACTGTGTTTTTCTAAGCACTTTAGATTACAAAATTCCAGCTGAACATGTTCCTCCCTCATCCCTCAAGCACTGGCATGGATGGCAACCCACAGCCCAGCATCCTGGCACAACAAATACAGTGATTTATGACTGAGAACCTGCCTCACTGCTACTGCAATAGCTCTCCTAAACACCACTTTTTAGGCACTTCAATAGGAAAAGTGGGCAGCCTATTAAATGGTCAAGTATTATCTTTTCCATCAGATCATGTTCTGACCCTCTCTGAGTCTGATTCCAACACATTTTACCTTTTCTTCCTTTGGTTTGACTGTCTTAGCTACATCACAGTAGGTCACCACTGCTTCAGCAAACTTTAACATTCCCAGTCCTGCTCTGCTGATAACTTCCATTTCATCCCAGGTAGTATTAAGATTCTTTAGGAGAGCTAAATTGGCAAACACAAAAATACTGCAATTGAGTTGGATAACTGTGCAAAAATGCTCCCAGAAATAGCTTTTCCTACCAGCAGCATCAGCCAATGCCATGACAGACAATAGAAAACATTTGTCAGAATGTTAAAGAGGATCTGTTGGCTGCTCCCATTAACAAGATCCTCTATTCACTGCAAGTGCCCAGAACAGGAATTCACCTCTCATAGCTTTCACATTGCTCCATGGAATTTCCCTAAATTCCGTTGTCAACAGAAGTTTCAGGAAATTTGTGTCAGCCATCATTGCTTTGGCATTCTTCCAGTTTTGTTCTTTGTAACCTCTCATTATAAGAATACAGTCCAGAACAACCTGCACCTGCTTTGGGGGTGTTGCAAAGGATCTGCAAAACAGGTGGAAGAGAATCAAGGAGACAAAGCTCATGATGCCAGACATGGATACTTCTGTTAAGACAGGCATTGCAATACAGGAGCTTGTACATAAGACAAGCCACAACAGTGAAAAAGATAACCCAAGTCAGACAATAAATTATTAACTACTCAAAAGCTCAGAACCAATTATTGTATTCAGACAATTTGAAATCCACTAAAGGATTTCAACAGTGGAGAGCTTAAAATACTGAGCCTCGATATTCTTCCCTAAGACAGTGAAGCAGCTGGAGAAAAATCCAGAAATCTATGAGAGAAAGGAAACTGAACAAGTGTGGCAGGGAAAGGAGAGCCATTGCTATTTTGGGGACAACTATTTCAGGGAGAGCCAAAGACTGGATGTGCCTTTATATCAATCCTCAACAAAAAGATGTATTATCAAAATATAGGGAAGGGTAAATTCAGCAGGCAAATACATTTTTGTGCTATGGAAATATCCCTGAAAAATAACTGCTATGTGTTCCTACTTACACAGGAAAAAAGAGAAGGAATGAACAGGTTTGGACAGCCATTGTTCAGGCAAAAACCAGAGCAGTTTCTGGTGCACCAGGCACAGGCCAGAGAATGAGGGGGTAAACAGCAAACAAAGGCCTGCAAGAATTGTCTTAAGGCAAAGCTGTGGGTTAGGAATTTGGCATTCTGCTGTGACCTCTGCACCCAGCTGATGGCCTGACCTGCACAGGCAGGTGAGAAAGAGGAGGCTAAGGCTCACACCCAGCAAATGAGGGTTTCTCAGTGTATTTCCAAAAGCTTATGCTACTGTACATACAAATGAGTCACCTGAGTTCAGTAACTTCAGCCTTGTCAAGCTTCTCCACCTCCCTTTTGGCAGCTTCCATCATGGGCTTGATTTGATCCAGGGCTGCCTCAGCCTCTGCCTTCTCCACAGCAATAATCTTATTCTGTTCCTGTAGCTCTATAGCTTTTTGTTCAGCCATTTTTTTCTTCTCCTCAGCTAGTAATTGGAAAGGCAGGACCATAAATGGATCATTAAGTTTGTATACAGAACATATACTGATACACTAATAGAGATTTACTCTGCTGAAAATCAGAAATTACCATGAAGTCAGAGCCTTTGCGTAGCCAGCTTCCCTCTGGTTACAGTTACATCACCAGGAACAGTTAATGTTCCACACAATGACATGCACAATCTCTTTTCCTCCATGTTTCCCTCTGATTTTCCTCTAATGTTAAATTTCTGAACCAGAAGTTGCCTTTCTTGCTACTGCCTTTCCCACATTATGCCCTACACCATGGAAAGGGGAGACAAGGGCAGGCAAACATTGTGTCAAGTGCTGTGGGCCAAATGTGGAGCAAAGATGGCAATGTGGGCAAGGCAGGGGCCCTGCTCCTCTGGCATGGCATGGGAGGAGCACCCAGAACACGAGGGATGCCTCGAGAAGCAGCTGGAGCTCTGCAAGGGTCTCCCAACCCAGCCCAACACAGATGATGTGAGCCCTGCTCAGCCCATGGGACACTTCAGTAGCTGTAAGCCACCCACCTATTTCTGTGTTTATTTTAATGTCTTGTAACAAAGCCTCACAAGCAGCTGTTTTTTCTGTTAGCACAATCTTTTGCTCAGCAAGTTTCACGTTCAGCTCAACCAGCTGTACAGCAGCTTCCTTCAGTTTAACTAAGCCCCCATCCAGCCTTTTACATTGTGCTAGGTAGGGAAAAAAAAGGGAGAAATATTAGTGATTCATTGATTGTGTTCAAGCACACAACAGACAATCTCACAAAGAGAAAATATCCTTAGAGGTGCACTGGGAGATTTTCCTTTCCTGAGCCTCCCAGCCAAAATGATGTTAATGTCACTTGAACTGACATAGTGGCCCTGTGCCACAAATTATTTGCCATATTTGTGTTTTATCCTCTTCAAATATTTCAGTGCTAGTTAAGTATGAATAAGAATTGCTGCTTGGAAGAAAGTTAAACCCTGAGCAAGGCCATGCTGGTATTAGATTTCAGCAGGACTCTTCCCCAAGCAGAGGAGTGTCTGGTTTAGAGATTCTGGCTCATGTTCATTCACAAAAGGATTTGAGGAGAGTTCATTGTTTGCCAGAGTCTGAACATTCACATGTGGCCAGGATTTTGGGTCAATGTCAAAACACAGCCCCACAGCTGTGTGCCAGCACAGCATTTGAGATAGTACTGCTAACACAGTTTTTGCATATTTGGTCAATATATGGGATTCTCACCAGTTCTTTTGTTTTTAAAACATTTAAATCACTTATTAAATAAGAGAAAACATCTACATAGCCTTACCTAAAATGAACTCATTTTTCTCCTCCAGCAATTTTGCATAGGTATTGAGAAAATCAAGGTAATTTTTTGGTGTGACGTGATTTCTACGTCTCAGTTTCTCCAGAAATTTCTTGCTGAAAGCCCCCACAGACTCATGCACCATGACTATGTGGTCAACCACTGACTGGAAGTTCTCTGGTGGGATGCGTGTGTTTTTTCCTAAAATTGGGCAAAAGAAATAAAAATTTCAAAGATTTGTGGCTTTTTTCAGAGTACACCAATTACCATCTAAGCCAGGCACAAAACAAGTCTGTTTTCTGGGGCAAAAAGCAAAACCAGGGCAAAGCCAGAAGGGAACATCCTGGGAGGCAGCCCACAGTGTCTGCAGAGTTGGGAAATTGAATTTTAGCAATTCTAAAAATCTATTTGATTAAGAAACTACCATCCAGTGACATTTTCTGACTGGGTTTTTGCATTACCCATTTAGACTCAAGGTAACAAGCACAATGGGAAATGAAATGGTGAAATGTACAATAAATGCAAAGTAAAGAATATATTTCTTAGGCTGTGCTAAGAGTTAATGGGTTGAAATACTGACATGTTACATACCCAGAAAGGATTGAGCAACTGCACACAAGGCCTGGGCAGGCCAGGGCAAGAACCAGTCAATGCCAGTATTGTTGACAAGACCTTAAAATAAAAGGACAGTGTTATCTGAAAAATTCCTTTGTAAAACTAACCCCTAATCAGACAGGCAGTCCTCTAATTAACTTTATTTACATCAAGAATTTGCAAATTGGTCTTGACTCCTTCTTAGTAACAGAATTTACCACCAAGTCCATATTTCCATTTTGACAGTAAATAATGAGCTTTGCCCCTGGGTCCTGCTAACCCCACTGTACCATTCCTTGGCACTAAGAATGCAGTCAAGAGCTGCAATAAAGTATTTTAGGGCCTGGTTTAACATTCTCACCTTTACCCATCTCTCCTGTTTCCCAGGACTCCTTCCAGCCTCCTGAAGCACCTGCCAGGCTCAGGTGTTTTTGTCTCTGTGGATGTCCCTCCCACCACGCCCTTTTTTTGGCTCTGGATACAAAAATGTTTCTCTTCCCACCATCCTAGTTTCATAATGATTTAACATTACACTTTCTGCTGTAAACTACAGAAAAGAGGCTGCAAAGGCTGTGTGCCTCCAGCTCAGTGAGGATGACCAATTGATTTCTAGCTGCCCAGCTGGAAAACGAACTGATCTGATAAATGCTAATCAATATTGTTCACTGATATGTGGTAATTAACTGGAAAAAAAATCATGCACTGCAAACCCTTAATCATGAAACCTGCTCTGCTTAGTTTGAGCTGCCAGACACCTCTCAGTGTCCACTGGAGATTTTTCTCTTGCCTGTAAATCTGTACTTCCCAGGGCAGGGACCAAGCAGTGTGCACAAATGATACCTGGGAAATTTCTGCACCACGTTCTCAGGTCCTCCCCAACTGGGGACATTCCCAGGACAATGTGAAGGTTGCTTGCACATTTGCTGATGAAATACTGCCAGATACTCTCCTTAGCTGCACCCACACCAGCTCTAGCAGCTTCTTCTCCAATCTGAGTTAGTATGGAGTCTTTTTCCTCATCTGCAAAAAGGGCTGGCACCATTCCTGTAACATAAGGACAGAAGAATGCTAGTGAGAACAACCAGTAAGAGGAAACCATATGGCTGGGGATAGAGCAGATGAGAAACCAATTTTAAACCTAGTTCTGCAAAAATGACTCTGAGTAATTCTGAATGAACCAATTCATCTCTCTATGCTTCTCCTCCTCCCCATAGCCCTCATGGAAAATAGGTCATACTTGGGATTTAGAGGAAAAATTAATGCATTTTTGTTTGGGCTTCAGCAATGTATACAAAATGTCAAAGGAACATAATTTAACTCTGCAAAGAACCGTCAGTTCACATTTTTGTTCTCTCAATCTTGTGGCAAATACTGCATAAGTAACTTAATGACAGACCAGGTACAGGGAAAACTAGAGTAAGGAAAGGGATGAAATGAGCTCATCTGTTCCCATATCAGAAGGTGGAGGGACTTCTATTGAGAGGGTGGTCACACAGTGCCAGCTGCTGCTCACTGGAAGACACCAAACTACATTTCAAGACATCCATACATAAATACACATATGAACAGTTGCTGCAGTTCAGGTGAATGCTATCCAAAAGCCAATTGGACAAGTGGGTTTGTGGCCAAGTGCAGCTGAAGTTTCCCTCAGTCTTGGAAGAAATCCAAGACTCCTGCAGCATCATCACCAGCATGAACCCTATAACCCCTCCAGACATATAAATGACTGTAAGAAGATTCCAGAAAGCCATTACTAAGGCCAAGATCATTTCAGGTAGTACTGAAAGGTGTAACTAACTAAAGCAGCAGAGGACACAGGGTGAACCAGTAACAGCTGCATCAGGGGTACACTTGAGATTATGAGTCACAAGCAGAGAGGCTGCCAGAGGCACCTGAAGTCAACATGTTGTTGATGAGTTCCAGGAAACTCTCCTGTGCCACGTGGCCATCTGTAAACAAGAAGACTATTGACCTGTCCTCAATACCCAGCTTCTCATAGAGACTTTTCAAATCATCTCGGAAATTATTCTCTCCATATCCTCGACTCAAGATGATCTCAAATACCTAAGGAGGAAAACATACACTGAGAAGACACAGATGGACCCAAGACATGATGGTAACTCTGGATTTCAGTTAGATTGAATCAGGGGGGTTCTTTTGGCCCCAGTCATCAGTAAATGTTTAAGTATCAATAAAACTGTGCATTTGTACAACTCTGCAGGCCTGCATTTTCAAAATTGTTTTGTGTTCATCCTCCCTTTTTTGTTTTTTCCTTCCAAGCCTTTTTAAATAAAGTGCCTCTGAGAGGAACATTTCCTCTCTGAAATAATAAATCAATCACAACAAGCAGGACCAGAGTGCTTCTATAACACATGTAAGTATCAACAGCAGTAGTTAGGAACAATTAATTGTTCATCACCAAGCCCATCCTTGTTTTCCTTCCCCGGTGCCAAAACCCAGATCTAGGCACTGACAGCTTCCTGCCCAGATCACACACAGCATCATCTTGGACCTCCTGACAATCCCCTCACCCGGGATTTCTCTCCACAGGGAAAAGCTGCCAGCCTCATCTTGACTGACTGACTCACCCCCATCCCCAGTTAATCCCAATCACAGTTTTACTTTCCTTGTCTTTTTTCACAGCCAAGACACAGGGTGGCTAACCTGACACGCAGCTGTATGAGCAGCCAGTCTGGTCAGGGACTGCTTTCCCGAGCCTCCCATGCCGATGAGCAGGGCGTGCCCGCGGTCCATCCGGATGATGCGATGGACACGGATTAAATGCTCCAGAGCATCATCAAAAAGAACCAGGTTCATTTTAATGTGAGACTCGTTGTAGTCATCCAAAATCTCCTTCAGAAAAAGGTGAACGGAATGTTACTAGGAGACCAATGAAACAACTAGTAACATTAAGAAAATAGCCCATTTAGCAGCATTATCCCTTTCCCATTCCTCAGGGAAAATGAACCATTGGAAAACACTGCTGACTGTAGCTGATCCTCAGTTTTCATCACTGCAAAGCCCAAATGGGCATTGAAGCACAGGAAGTTCTGTGTGCACACAGAACAGAACAGATTTCCTGCAGTCTGAGGCAGGCTCCTGCCCATTCCTCAGGCACAGTTCCCAGCTGATGCACTCTACCTTAAAGAGAGCTTTTGCTACATCATAGTCTTGGATATCCTCATAAACACGAGGTTCTGCCTCATTCAGTGCCGCTCTGAAATCTCCAAAAAGAACCGGATCCCTCATGACGTGCTCCAACTCATCCACAAAATGCTCTTCAACCAAGGCTTTTATATGGCCTTGTACCTTCAAGGATATGAAATGAGTCAGGCAACACAACAAAGCATTGCATTGTGCATCCAGTAATACTTAGAAAGGTGATAATGCAGATTCTTGCTCAAATACTGATTCATTTCAAGGTGACACTTATGTCATGAGAAGATCCAAAGATTACAGCCCCCTTCTGTGTTCTGTTATAATCTAAAATGATCTAATAGGCAGTTCAAGAATGGTTCAAGCCATTGACTGTAGAACACCAAAACAAAAAAGGAGAAACCTGTTAAATAAAACACCTTCTCACATATTGGTGTAAACAGTGTATAAATAAACTGCCCTTTTCAGCATTCATAGATGTCTCACCAGAAAGACCTCTCACTTTCAAAGTTTCAAAGTCTGCATTAATATTCTACATTGTGAAAATTGAGCTGGAGAGGTATCCTTGTATGTTAGAGAAGAAAGTTTTAATTAGAAAAATCTGAAACCTTCTTGGCCTTTTTTATCTAAGCAACTTCCAAAGCCAGAAAAGCAAGTCGCTTCTGCATGAGTAGACTTTACCTCTATTTCTCTCCTAAATCTCAGGGTTTAAAATTGGCATTGTTCTCTTTTGTGTTTTAAGATAGAATTTTCCAATTTGCTTAACAGCCAGAACTGAATTCACTGTGTAAGAACTTGGTTTTTATCCTTTTTACTACTTCACTGTACAGTCATATTCCAGTACAGGTCTTCCTGAAGGAAAATACTGACTTGCAGTGATTTCCTGAGTTTTCTCCTGTACTTGTTCACACTCTGTCACCTGTACTTCTGCCAATCAGTTTTACTGGACAGGCAAACCAAGTGATATTTTCCATTCCTTCAGCAGATCTGCTTCCTTAGTCTGCCATCATCACATTGTTTTAGGAATAAATCTTCCATGGGCCATGTTTGAAATTAATTAGCAACATATTGCTTAGACAAATCTGCAGTTGGACAGCAAGACCTGAGTCCAACACTTGGTAGTGTTGCTGTTTCAAATTAATTGCCATAATAATAGTCAGTGACTACTAAAAAACTGAAAGAAATTACTCACCAATTCTTTGTCTGCTTCATTAATCAGCCTGTCATGGAAAACCCTCAGGCACTCATTCCTCCAAACTCTCACCATCTGGGTCACTGTGTGAAACCTGAAATAACATCAGAATGTCAGACTGCACCAAATGAGCTGACATGATTCCTAAGGCCATATGGTTAATAACAAGGACCAAATTCTGGATTGACCTTTTTACTCTTTATGATTTGGCTCTTTTCATAATAATTAATATGCTTGCATTTTTACCTCTGGTATCTTATTTAAGAGAGACTAATGCATCAGTGTTCGTCATCAAGAGTAAGATCACAATTTAGGATGTTCTATTTCTCATTGTGGTTTAATGAAAAGTGACCAAATGTGACAGATTTCCTGTACCAAATTGCCTCAATTTCATTCAGATTCACCAAAACAAAAAATAGGTGTGGGACTATTAATGACAATTTTTCTATTCTTACCTTTCTGGTTCTGTAAGAACAAGTCCATTATAGACCCTGGAAAGGTCCCTCAGGTTAAAAATGTAGTGGAATTTGGAAGGAGTAGGGGGCAGGTCAGTAACGATCTTTTTGTAAAGTTCCAAAGTACACAGAGTAATCTTGTCAGAGATGGCTGATATGGCCTCATTAAAGGTCTGCAAACATGGGAGAGAAGAGGTGTTTTCATGAGACTGCCCAGACAGAACTCAGTGCTATTAAACAGAATCTGCTTTCCAGCTTTTAAACCTGTTTGGTTCAAAAATTCTCTGTAATATGAACATTCTGCAGTTAAATGTTTAGGGCAGGCTCCATCTTCACCCTGGAACCTGCTGAGTGCTCAAGATACCAAACTCAGTGACTGGAACTCCCACAAGATTTCTACAGCAGAAAATTTAACTGCTCTTTTCTTATCTAATGTTGCAGGTACTTTGCCAGTAATGCAGTCTGTTGCATTATATTACATTTTTCACACTCATTCTGGAAAGAGCTTTCTGATCTTCAGGTATTTGCTTAAAGGAACTGTAACCAAATCATTCACACATTTCAAGGTGTGAAAAGGCCCAGGTTTATAAATTATCTGCTAGCTTGAATCTTTACATATTACACAAGAACTTATCTAAACAATGTAAAACCCGTTGAAATAGAGAAGAGGAAAAGAAAGCTTTGTGTGAGGTTCTAGGTATAGAAAAAAATGGTAACAAAGATTTCAGGTCTTACAACAACATAGAAATAAATGTCTATTTAAAAATAATACACCTGTTGGGCAATCCTTTAAAAACAGTGAAATTACCGAAGTGTGGCCTTTCAGGATGGAGAAGTAGATCAAATGCAGTGATTGCTCAGAAGGAAAAGGAATGTTAAAAACACTGAAGAGTGAGATGAATCGAGGGTCAACCTCATTCCGACCTCCTCCAGCTTTGCCCATGGCAGCAACAAAGCCCAGGTCTCGAAGAAATTTAATGTTCATCTCTTTACCACGATCGTACATGAAACCTTTCTCTAGCAGCAGCTTCAGCAGGGCAATGGGCTGCTGTGTGCCATACTCATCAACCTGCACGATACACCACAGTCAGGATACATCAAAGCACAGTACATCAGCTCACCAATTACTGCTTTACATGTGGGAATATTGGGTTCCATACTCAGGAGAATATTACAGGGACTAAAGGACGCTTTGTAAAGCTCTGGCACCGATTGTTAACACTCATCCCAATGTTTCCATGAGAGAAGTGCCTCTTCTCTGAGATAAAATAAATGCGCATGGGATTTGTGCATGCAGGGACCACATCAGTGCCACCCCAAATGTTTCTATATGACCTTGAAAAAACTATTGCCAGCTTACCCTTGGCATATTCATATCATCCATGAACACAAGGAGGCGTTTTCCTATGGGAGGGCCAAAGCTGTCTTTAGTTCGTTTTTCTACGTTTGTCTCCAGGTTTCTCTGAATGTCCAATGATGTTGTACGAGAAGAGAAGTTAATTACCAGCAACAGCTGCAAACAGGAGGAAATGATAAAATTGATTCTAATCTGTTTTGTTGGGGTTTTTTTTACTAAAGTGTTCAAAATTATTTTTTATGTTAGCTGTCAGACATACAGGAAATGCTGCTCAATGCTGCTCAGGTCCATTATTCACTTGAATAACAGATAAGAAAGTAAAGTAACCCATCCTTAGCACTTTGGTAATACATTTTTACTTTATATAATTGAGTCTGTAAAAGGTAAAAGAGGACAAAACATCTTTGATCTTGAAGAATTTTCAGATCAGTCACACACTTTGTGTCTGGAGTTTGCAGTCACGTTACCCAAGTCAATATTGCAACCCACAGACTCAGGCTTCACAATGCAAATTTAACACCAGGGCAAAGAATGAAAATGCACATTTACAAAGAGGGCAAAATGCCTCACACATACATTAAGGTCTTTGTCCAGATTTTTTAGGAAGTTCTGTGTGGTTGCTGTCTTGGATGTGCCCGATTCACCTACAAGAACAAGCGGGCGTTTCGCTCTCACCATCTGTTCCAGCAACCAAGCCGTGCGTGTGGTATCCACCGTGGGCACTGCAAAAGAGCAGCAACACAACCCCTGGCTAAATGGAAATGCACTACAGCTGGGATTTATATTTATAGAATAGTGCTGGAACACACTCTCAAGGTATTAACATGCAGTTGGCACAAAGACATAATCTGAATTATCAATTCACTAACAATGCTGAAGGATAATTTTAATTGCTTAACCATCTCTTTTCAGTCTTTGTCACTGGGATCTTTTCTTTTATATATGTATATTAAAAAAGATGTGATCTTTCATACAGGAAGGTCATGGTTTGGTTAAGCCCCATTTAATCCTTATTTCAAGGATATAATCAGGATTTATTTTGATCATAAGCGTTTCCCCAGAACTCTACAGAGATGAATTTTTTTCTATGTGAATCGCCTGCATTTGGAGCAACTTCAGAGATCATAAATTTATTTCTCATGTCAGTGAAGTTAACCTGTGCTTGGAGTATTACTGTAAATTAATGTGCCTAAATTTGTCTTTAACTATGAAAAGCACCATTAGGCAGTGCTTGAAGTAACAATCAATAACAGCCCTAAGAATGTAATTTTTATCTACTGAATTTTAACTATGAAAAGCACCATTAGGCAGTGCTTGAAGTAACAATCAATAACAGCCCTAAGAATGTAATTTTTATCTACTGAATACTTGAACCACGAGCTGATGTTTTCCTAGAATTTCTGGCAGAGCAAACTGTGAATCTTCTGCTATTCCAGCTTTTAAAAGGCATTAAGAGCTCCTAAATAAGCCTTATTAATTGAATTGTGCTTTCATCCTTTCCTCACTTTTTGATTACACAATGCTGTAAACATCAACTTTATGACTGTCAAACTATTACAAAAAGAACTTTAAAGAAGCTGATTTCTGCCATCACAAGAAACTGAACCTGAGTAGATGACCTTCAGTACAGAATAAGGATGTCTCATCTTAAGTGCCATGCACTCAGTGGTGGCACATTAAGAATTAAAAGCACATCATCACTGTATTTTATCTTATACTCACCTAGAATGTCAAGAAATTTCACTTCAGGATCATAAACATATTCAGGAACAAGTTGCATCCAAGGTATCCACTTTTTTTGAGATGCATCAAAATGGAAGTCATACAAAGTATGCTGACCTGCAAACCATTAAGCAACTGCAAGATTTTTAGGACATTGAAATATTTCCTAAGAAAACAATCTGATTGAGATGAAAAGTAAGACTACAAACCAAGCTGGGCAACACTTTGTCCTATTTACAAGTCATTTAACCCACTAAGGCATCAACCAGAATTCCTTTACTCTAGCACCTTCATGAAAACTATCACTTTTCTATTACATGAACGGGATTCAGATTAAATTATGACAAGACCCTACCTGGCAGCTCCCCTGGCTTAGCCAGGATGTCCTCACCCTGAACAATGGTCATGCAGGAAATACGTTTAACATTTTCATCAAATTTCATTCTCCCAGCATCAAGAAGAGAAGCACCTAAGGAGCAATACAAAGCTTCCAAGAAAAAACACTCCAGAACATCAGGATTTTCAGGCTGTACCAGTAGGACATTCAGCATCACAGTCAACTGCACAATCTGTTGGAAAAAGGACAAATCTGTAAACAAAATTGCCATTTAGATGCATGAAAACTCTTAATATGTTTTCAGCTGATTGTTGGTCTTTTGTTCTTACAGGTGGATCTACTGCCATGTGTACTGAGTTCAGTAGAAGAGCATTGTTAGGTGCTAAATGGCTTGGAGTCTTTGTGCTTGCCCATCAGCAGCAAACTGACATTTCAGCACAGATTCTCTTCCTGTGCTTTCTTTGGGAAGGTTTTACTTTCTCAATAATTCAGTTTTCTTTTCAGTTAAACATGTTCAATCTCTATTCTCTGTTTCTTACCATATTTAAATCTGTTTGGGGAACAATGGTCTTCAGCCTTCGTTCCTGTTTGCCATCCACAATCCCCTCCACAATCATATCAATAAGGTAGGGCACATACTTTTGAAAGAGACGATGCAGTTCCACTTTCTCATTCTAAGGAACACAAAAATGACAGTAATTCAGCTGGAAAGAAAAATGTTGACAGCTGAGCTTCCTTCCCATCAATACCTGGCTGACCAGATATGATTGTTCTTGAAGGAATCACTTCTACCAAAGACCATCAGTGCTAAATACAGACACTCTCTGAATAAGTGCAGAAATTCCCACCTCATTTTCTCTTTCTTTGACCCACTTCTGCCAGTAGGGCTCATATCTCAGATTTTTAGGATCTACAAAGACCATTCCGCAGCGGGATACCGTGGCAGGAGATGCGTACTGTAAGTCCCCAACCTATAAAATATTCATACAAGATAATGATACACACTAACTGCTTTTCAGGCTTTGAAGCCCCATCTGTATCCAACCCTTCCTTTCCTGTGTATTACATGGTACAGTCATTTCTTACCTCAAACAACAAAGCACAGTGTGCCTGCAGCCTAATCCGCTCCCCATTTGCCAGGGTCAGTAACTTGTTGTCATCCATGACAGAATTCATGTTTTCAACCCAGAGAGCATCCACATCTCCATCAAAGAGAATGTACCTGTGTACAAGAGCCATGGGGCACTGACTGATCTCTGTTTCTGCTAACATATTGCTGAATTCAGAAGTGTCATCAATGGGGTCATTGTCAGTCCAAGTATTTTGCATTTTTTATAATTGCAGAGTTTCACTGAGACTAGAAACTCGCAGGAGACAGAAAGACCCCCAGACACTTTCTATTTACTTAGCATTGTTTTTCTGAATAGTGCCATATCAATTTTTCTTAATTGATGTAAATTCCAGGATCTCAAACCCACCACAATGATTTCCAGCTGCCTACCTTCTCTCTTTCTTGTCAGTGGGTCTGTTGATATCCCGAAAAATGTTTGACAGGACTCCGTCTGTCCAGTCTCGTGTGACAGGGTCAAGGATCCCATACAGCTCAGTCACACTCATAGCTTTAGGGTTCAGTGTGTAAAGCTTTGTCAATAATCCCAGCCTAAAGATACAGCCAGAAAAGCAATAGTAAAATATCACTGTCATCTCATGTTAACCCAAGCAAATACAGCTGTTGATCCTGTCATGACTGGACAGGGCTGAGTAACACAGACTGTGCCATTTTACAGCCTGGTTTACATTCTGCACTCACTTTTTTTGGGCTCGGCACAAGGTTTTAATAACAACTGTCTTGCCACCTCCAGTAGGTCCAACCACCATCGTAGTGTGACGAGTTAACATTGTCTCATACATCTGAATTACTTTATCCACCTGAAAAACAAACATGGATTCAGTGGACTACTGTCATCATTCTCTGGACAGGTTAGCAGCTGTTCTATATCACCTAAGTTTTCCTGGAGCCCCTCCAGGGTGCAACAATGCACCTGCAGCCTCATGTTTACAACAAAACCTCAAGCAATTCACATTTTCTATACCTGGACTGGTAGAACAATATAACCTCGTTCTTCCAGCACTTGTTCTACAGCATCATTCAAGTCAGGGTAGCGGACTCGAGGGCAATCCAGGCCAGGAAACAAATCTGAGATTAGGCCAAGGAAGAGAGGTACATCTTCAAACACAAATTTAGGGAGATTCATGTCTCGCAGAGCTCTCATTAGTACAACGTCCTAGATAAAACATAGCAAAATCAATCTTTACCAAATAGTTAATTAATCAGCTGAAATGAGGTACTTCAAAACTTTGCATCTTTAAAAACTGTTACTCGATTATTTCAGTACAGCTTTTAGATTTTTTTTTTGTCATCAGTTTCTAGTGGAAACAACAGAGGTTATTTTATATGGATCAAGAATATCCACAACTAAGAAAAATATACTGCCTTTTTCTACCATGTTAATCAAATGCCAAATGGCTGCAGTGGCCACACCACAGCTTCCCCAAGCTGGAGCACTCACTGTTCAAAAACCAGTTTTTGCTAGTCATTGAGAGATATTCATCTGGCTGTTTGCATCCTGGACCTAACAAGCCAAAAAATATCTCATTTTCCATAGATTTCCCTACATTGACTGGAGTTATAGTGGCAGAGAGCACAAAGAAACTCAATAAGAACAAAGTGAAATAATGAGTAACACCAGTGTTCCTATTTGCAAACCAGACAAACTGCATCAGATGGGGAAGCACATTCCCTTTTTAATGAAAAAGATTATATGCCCAGGGTAACTAAGCAGCAAATCTACCTCATTGAGGTCTGCTGATCCTCTTTTCAATTCTCCAGCCATTACCAATACTGATTTAAGGGCCCTCAGTCCAAAATCATAGTGATGTTGTTTGGAAAGCTGTTCCCTTGCCAGCTTGTACAGCACTGTCATCTTTTTGGCCAGGACCTGTTTGAGATTTAATTTAAATGATCACAAATGGGGACATTGCAATTGGCCCTGCAAACATGGATGAGTGCATGGGTATGGGTAACAACAGAATTTTCTTACCTTTGCTGTAAGGAACCCTTCAGAAAACAGCATTATTTCACAGATCTGCTGAAGATCTGGAACAATAACAACCACAGGCCTGAAGAGAGCTTTTACAGACTCAGGGAGCTCAGTCCGGCCAGCATAACCAGGATTCATTGTAATAAAAATGCCAATACGGCTATCAAGGGAAATATCCTGTCCTTCAAACTAAAGGCATAAGAAAACATTAGAACAATGTGAATTAGAAACTAAAAAAATATAATACTATTTGCTCAAAGAGAAAACCAGTAATACTGGGGCACCCACTTGGGACAAAGTGCTAAAATATTCAGCTTTAGACAGTCATCCTGATAAAAACAGCGGGATGAATGTACCTTCTTTAAGATATTTCCAAGCCTCAAATTTTGTCTGAGATTTTTGAATTCCAATAAGCATCAGTAAATAAAGCCTGAGTAAATAAAGCCTCACAATCTACATCAAGTTAAATTACTGCTGTTCCTCATTACTACTAGACTATTACCCCATTTACTTGCTATTATCCTATTAAGATCACTTTTATCTCACTTCACAAAGGAAGAACCTAGCAAAGGATTAGACAATCAGCAAGGATTTAACATCTTTCAAACCAAAAGCACATACTCAGGAGTTTAAAATGTTCAGCACAAACTGAATTGCAGAAGCAGCAGTCCTTTGATCTGATGGTGGGGTCTAACCCTGTATCTTGACCTGAAAACCAAGATCAGCCTTGACAATTACTCTTGTTTTTTAATGTTTACCTGAAATCTTTTCCACCCATTTATTAAAGCATTTCGGATGGTCTGAATCTGGGAAGAAATGACTGAAAGCACAGAAGCATCGATGCGATTGAATTCATCAAAGCATCCCCATGCACCACACTGGGCAAGGCCTGAGAAAATTTTACCTACTGCCTACAAGGAACAAGAAAAACTTCTCAGCAATGACTATACAAAACATTCAGCATCAGAAAAAATTTGGAACAAGCTAAAATCTTTAATGGTGGATAAACCTCTGGATGTTTATCCGTCATAAGGTCTTGCAATAATTAGTTGCCAAGTGCAGATTGCCCATTATAAACTTAAACACATATCATACAGTCATTGCTCCCCTGCTTGAAAGGGCCTGAAATTCCTTCAGGAATTCATTCAAAATCAACATTTTTTACTAATTTTAATTATCAAACAGCATAGTTTCTATCAGACAACCCAGATCTTTAACTCTTACTTTGAAGTCCATGCCTTCTCCACAGTTTGTCACTATGCACAGCAAGCCCAGGGCTTTGGCCAGATCCTTGGTTGTTTCTGTCTTCCCTGTACCTGCTGGCCCTGCTGGTGCTCCTCCCAAAAACATCGATAGAGCCTTTGAAGACAAACCAAAAAGCAAAGCAAAGCCTGGATTAGATTTACGTTAGGTTGGTAACAAAATCACAAATGAACCCTTGGCTACGAAAAACTTTAAACTTTATCTATAAATGCCTTCTACATTGTCTTGGAGGAAATGAGGTGAGAAGGGAATCACGACCGATTTCGAACATCTTCGCGTTCACACGGGGAGACAGCAGGAAGAGACAACGAAACAAGGATGCGAGCGTAGAAGTACAACAACTTGTTAGTGGGACGCCCTTGGGGGCGCACCTGCGTGAGGGTGAGGTAGATGCGGTCGGTGAGCGGGGTGATGACGAGCCGCCCGTTGAGCCCCATGTACTCGTAGCCGTAGGAGAAGGCGCCGCTGCACTGCCGCACCGCCAGCTCGTCCGGCTCGCGCTGCCAGTAAAACCGCAGCTGGCTCTCCCACTCGAACTCCTGAGCCTGCAGAATGCTGCACGACAGAGAGCTCACGTGAGCCACGAAAGGACGGATGTGCACCTCGCAGATGTTTGCTCGGGGGTGGGAGGCGGCGTTTACCTGTCTCTGACGAAGACGTCGATGATGTCTCTGGCGTGCACGTCGATGATGAGAACGGTGTTGTATTTTTTCCTGTCGTTTTTGCTCAAGGGCGTTGTAATGCGGGTAACCAGCTCATCGATTTGCTTCTGCATTTTTTTAGCGTAAGATTTCATGGCTTGCTTTTCTCCCATTTTCACTTTCCGAAAGACGTCCTCTACTTCCCAAGTCCACCACACTTGATTGGCGGCAAGCACCATCATGCCTTGGAAGAGCAACATCCAATCAACTCTAGGGAAAACACACAGTGAGGAAGGCTGAGTTACTGTTTATTTTAAGTAACTGATCAGGAAAGAAAAAAAAAAGCACAACAACAAAAAAGTTCCTCCTGTTCCTGCAACAGCTACAACACAAGCCAAAGTTTTTAGAGATCTACAGAATTCTATCAAAGTATGCTGTGGGATTTCAAAAGCCTAGGAAATATTCTGATGGAAAAGCTGCTTGTTCCAGGTATAAGATTGCCAACTGGTATTAATTGTAAGAAAAACTTAGTGAACACACAACACCAAAAATAAAATGCAAGATTTAGGAAAACAGATATGAGAGGTTATGCATTCTTCATGGTTGGTTAAAACAGTACATGGGAATGTATTCATATCCCTCCACATAGAGAAATACAGAGTAAATTGTGTAGGAATTGTAAAATTACGCCTTAACTCCTCAAGATCACTAACATATCAGGTTGTGTTATCTTTGCCACTGATTGTTTCACCTGCTTCTGTCTTCACAATATCGAAAAATGGCTTCCTTGGTGAGGCGCCTGTTGGTCCGTCTCATTTCCTCCAGCACTACCGTCATCCAATTCTCCACTCTGCCCACAGCAGGGACATCCTTCTGGAACTCCATCACCTCCCCCTCAGCTGAGATCATGGCTGTGGCAATCTTCTCATCATTGTCACCGTCCTTGAACCTCAGAGAGGCTATATTATCAAACATCTGAAATGCACCAACAAAGAAACTCACCAGCATTTTAGAAACAAAGCCTCCAAGATGGAAGTGTACACAGCCCTGGCTCTCCTCCAGAGAAACGGATCTGACTCCTAAGTAATCAAATACAAATGCTGATATATAGCCCAGGTTTCTTCATGATGCTGCCAGGATTCTCTTTGTATGCAAAAAGCATTTGTGCATCCTTATAAACATGCACAGTACAGACTGTTAAACCTTTTAAAGCACCTAAAAGTACAAGGCGTAGCAGAAAGGCAGACATTGTACCTTTATCATGTGTTCCTGGACACAGAGTGCACTGCTGCTGCCAAGGATACTGAGCAACTCATCATCAGATATAAAGAAAAATCTCGGGAAAGCATTTCTCTTGGAATCCAAATAATCATTCAAGCTTTTCTGGCATTTCTCCAGCACGCTGTTGATATGACGGAAGTCTGACAGGCGATTTGGGGCTTCACAGGAAGTTTTTATTGTCGGGTCTTTTACAGTTTCATCCATTATCTATACAGGGAGAAAGGGAAGTTTAGAAAATGTTGAATAATAGATTACATTAAATAGGTATAATAGGTTATATTAAATGTATAATAATAGGTTATATTAAATTAGATTTAATTAATGATAAAGCATGCAAACAGCACAAGCAGTACAGGTCCTTATGGAAGTGAATCAAAGGTTTTGAAATGGTTTGGTGGTGCTGCAGTGCTGTATGAAAACATGAAATTTTGGAGATGCAATTGTAAAAGCAAGTGTAAGCCAGACAAGCCAGCTTAAGCACATACCTGACTTTGCTCCTGTACACAATGGTACTTCAAGGAGTGATCAAACACCATATTTCAAAATCACAGTACTCTCTCTATTTTGCACATGGGAAACAGAAAAGCAAGCCATATTCATCCCAGCAATATGTGTTCAGTATGGGAACAGTGGCATGAAGCAGAAAAGCCTTTTTAGCATGTACATAGATGCTCAATTAATAGGAACACATCTAAGCTGCTTCTTATCAAGGTAAAAGTAAAAAGTTGGAAACAATGAAAGGAAAAGAAGATTCTGCCTACCCCATGCTTCCAGCCAAGGATCTCACCTCTGCCCATCCTAGCTAAATCAGGAGAATTCTGGTTATGACAGATGTTAAGTAAAACACAAAATTCCTGGGTTCTCCAATCTCACATTCAACAAATTATACCACACCATTTTCAGTATTACACCTCACAGAAGACTATTAGTAACTGTGGAACTGGAAGCAAAATGCACTGAATAATTATGCTGATCACAAGTGAGTTACTTGCCTGTTTAAACATCTTGTCTACACGTTCAAATGTTTTGACCTCCTCTGGAAGCTGTGATCTGATATCTCCACTAACAAAAATGCTCTCCAGGTATATCCATTTTCTCTGAACTGATATCCAAATCTAAATATCAAATGTTATTGTAAGAGGAAACAAAAGCACAATGGAAAATTTGGATTATAAATAATAAACATTTCTCCTACCTCACTCACTTCACCAATCAATGACAAAGTTTTTTCCCATTTTTGAGCGGATGAAAGAAAAGGACCCACAAATCGACTGCCCAGAAAACTCTGAAGATTGACATTGTTGTCATCAAGAATCTCTAAAATTTCCTCCACAGATCCCAGAATAAAGCCTCGTGTCTCAGTGCCTTTGGTGTATACTTCTACAGGGAATTTCATATTTTCCCATGTTTCTATTATTTCCTTCATTCCCTGCATGTGAACATAAAAAGATGCATATATCAGTCTTCAAAAACTGGAGAACTATAATCTTAGCAAAAAAATGAAACAGATTGCACAGATTTTCTAACTCTGGTTTATAAAAGATCTATTTCAAAGTATGACAGAAAGAGAATGGATCCTTCTTCAGATCCATTTTCATAGGACAAACTTTCTTACTGTAATCATAGAAATTCCATTCTGCAAGGATCCTGTGCCAGTAGGAGTTCATTAACAGAGCTATAGATCTTAGCTCATGTAGCTTATGGCACCTCCCTGAAGATGGCCAAACTTCCAGTCATGCCAATTTCAAAATATTAAATAAAACTGATTGTTGTCATCCTTGTCTTTTTAATTTTACTATGATTCTACTATTGAGTACATTACCTTTTCAATGGCAAGTTCTTTAACAGCAGTTCCAACTATATCACTAATAACCTCCTTGTGTCTGTGAAGTTCCATGGCAAACATATTTTCCAAAGTGAATGTTTCTGTCTTCATTTCAAACCTTGTTCCTGTTTTCTCCATAAGGTCTTCCCAATGCCTGTTTTAAATTGACACATCAGTTTAACACCATGATTTACACCAGTAAAAAACAAAAAGAACTGTAACATATAATAATTAATTCATGTTTAGCATTCTGCTGTTTAAACAAGAACTACTAGTTTGAATACATGAAGTATTCCAGTCATGGCAGCACCTTCCCTGCTATTACACAAGCTCATTAGCCAGAAACCATGTTCCAAGCTCCAGGACATGGCATGACCCCAGTAAAAGAAACTAGAAGTTCTAACATCAAATACTTCTATATATAGTGATGCAAATAAATCAAAACAAACCTTTCTCTTAAAGCTTTATTTTTCAGATCAATCAACAAAGGAATGGAGTTTAGAAATGCCTTCAGGTTTTTATCCAGCTGGATAGCTACTGGCATACCACGCACTTTTCTGGGCAGCTTCCGAAGGACTTTCTGAAATCCTTCAGTTCCCTCCTGAAGAACCCTGACATTGAGGTCTATCCAGAGAGTCTGAGACCATTCCTCTTTAGCTGCCTGCAAACAAGGACATTAAGGAGGGGAAAAAAAATCATATTCCTTTTGGTTTTGACCCCCAAAATGTAATGGTATTAACATTTTACAAACACAGGGAGAGACAAGTTCACGTCCAAGAGAGATTCATAGCCAAACACAGTTGTATAAGAAACAGTAAAAAAGGAATATGGAGAACAGGACCATGCTTCAGGGGCATTTAAACTTTGGAAAAATAAAGTTTCTTTAAAAATAGTTAAAGCCTGAGATACCCACTGTCACCTGTACACATCCTATATCCAAAAGCAGTTTCACTGAACTGAGCAGGAACCATGTGCAGTAAAATACTATCCAACAATTACTAAAGGCTGGGAGAAGTCTGTTCCCATCTGATGAGAGGATGTGTTCTGTCCACCATGGAGACACTGACAGTGCTGCACTAGTATCATTAAAATCATTTCACAGGGCAAAGCTTATTGCATGCAAAGGCTTCAGAGCTGACAGTAACCAAGGGCAATGCAGCCTCTTCTTGTGTCCCCCACCTCTGCTGTGTGTCTGTGCATGAACACGTGTGTGACCCTGCAGACTCAGTGTGACACTCACTTTTAGTTGTGCATAAATTTCATAGACCTGCTTCAGAGCTTTTGCATCTTCCAGTGCTTTTATTAAGTTTGGGTACGCTGTTGCTGGCATGCCCAAAAGTTTCTCAGCACTGCGCAGTTCCTGCTGCCTTTTCTCCAGTCTCTCTAATTCTTTTTCAAACACAGCCATGAGTTCTAGTCCTGGGAAAGAAGAGGAGTTTTTCCAGATAAATTATCACAGGGTTCATGGGAAATAAATAAGACAGAATTTGCAGATAGTCTGTAGATGTTCCAGTACTAAAAATGTTCATATTCCCAGCTGATGAGATCGTATGTTAATAAGAAAAGCATGATTTTCTTGTATTATATAAAATTTGAATTGTCCAAAGATTAATATTTTCAAAACATCACACACATTAATCCACTTACCTTTATCAAGATCATCCCCAACAACACCAGGCCCCTCAGTCAAGAGTTTCTGGAAAAAATCTTCTGTCTCTTTCCTGTAGTCCTCAACTTGTTGCTGTGTCACCTAAAAAGAATGGCATTTAAATAATTCCATTAAATAGTTTCCATTTCTAATTGTTTTCTGTACCAATTACAAATATTACCTTTGTGAATGCTTCTTTTACACCTCCTTTACAATCTAGGTTGTGTCTGACTTCTGCTGCTTCCATCAAGAGAGTCTCCCACACTTCCCTAAGACTGTCAGACTGCTCTTGCTCTTCTCTAGGTGCCTAAAACAAAATAAGTAGCAATTCTCACAAGACATAAGTAGACGCCCACTTTCACAAGAAAGTGAGGAATATGTGCTCATGTTATAAATTTGTAAAACACAAAACCAGTACTGAAGTGACCTTAATCAGATTTAAACACATGCCATGTGTCCATTTTGAAGTGGACATACGGATTTGAGAAGGGATTCCTTCAAACCTCAACACCACCATAATTCTGTAACACGTCTTAAAAGGAAAACATTTCTTCATTCACACATGAGGCATTTGTGCCCTTAGCTGAGAGCTGAAAGGTCTGATCAGATGTGCACTTACTGGAATATTGTACATTTCAAGAGTTCTGTATCTCTCTCCAATGTCCAAGTACCTCAGTTCCACATCCATGGATATGGCTTTGATCACCCCAAATGCATTCAGGACAACTCTGAGATCATCCAGGGTTTCAGGAGGTGTATTCACACTCACTGATAATTTCTGTAAAACGTAAAGATCATTTCCAGAATCAACTGTGACAAAGCAATTGTCAGAATTACAATGATGAGTCAAACACAAAACACAAGCAAATAACATGGTAGGTTCATTTTTAGTCTATGTGATAAAGTTAACAAAAAAACCAAACTGAAAACACCTACCTGAATCTCATCTCGAAGGCTGAAGAGATCCTCTCTTACTAACTCATTAAGCAGCTTCCCAAGTGACATCATCCAGCTTTTAGCATTCTCCTGCACTGCAGAGGCTAAAGGAGCCAGCTGAAGCCTGATAAATTGTTCATCTTTAATCAAGGGCTGTTGAGTCACTTCCTGAGACACCTTCATATAGAACTGCAACTGCTCATCAAAGATAACACAGGAAGGCTTTTCTGCAGCTAAACGGCCCAGGACTGCATCTCTGTCTGATTTCCACAGCAGGTCATACTTCTTCCATTGGTTCAAACACTTGTTGAGAGAAGCCAGGAGTTTGTGGACATTCTGAGTGATGAGAGCAGTCTGTTCAATTATCAGAGGGCTCTGGGAGATGTCACGGTAAAAGCTGAAAGTGACTTCTTCTGCCATGACGTGCTGAGGAGGGCATTCAATACAGGTACCGTGCATCCAGCGTGTGAAATGCTGGGGTTTTAAAGACAGGGTCAGAAAACAGCTACCTTGTTGAGTCATTTTAGTTAAATCATTCATAGAATCATTTAGGTTGAAAAGCCCTCTAAGATCATTGAGCCCAAGCAGTCCAGGATTGTCAAGTCACCCACTAAATTGTACATGTCCCCGTGTGCCACATCAACACATCCTCCAGGAATGGTGACTCCACCACTTCCCTGCACAGCCTGTTCCAATGCCTTCTTCCCTTTCAGAGAAGGAATTCACCATTATTTAGTACACAATGTAGGAAATGGTATAAATGATTTCTCAAATCAATTGTTTTTCTGACAGCAAAAAGAGATCACACTTTCCCATCAACTTGACAAGAGTTAATTTCATCCTAACAAAACATCTCCATGCATTACTCAATCTGCTTCTAAAAATCTCTGCTGAACAACAATATAACATGACAGAGAGGAAAATGTATTGGCTCAAACACTCTGAATGAATGCAGCACTGGAGCACAGCAAAAAAGCACACAAACTAAATTTATTCATTTCAGGTGACATCTGGAATAATTTGTCCATCAGCAGAGGGCAGGAACGCTGCCCCATTATTTGGCTTCTTTTCAGGAAAGCAGTTCAGTGTGAAACTATTAATGCAGGAAAATATTGCTACATCACTGCCAATAAGTCAGATACTTCATCTAGGTATTTGCTGTCCTGGATGCCTTTCTCCAACACTTTCTGAACTGTTTTCTTTGGTTTTTCTAATATAATGTAATGTAGAGAAGGCCACCCAGGTTCCTTATTCCACCTGCTTATTCATACATCAGCAACATCTGCAGTGCAACCTGAAAAGTGCTTCCTTCTGATTGTATGCTGATTTATAGAACCAAATCAATACACTGGCAAAACTGCTAAAAAGTAATCAATAATTTCACCTGAGTAAAAATTGTATGGATTGCTTTCCCATGACTATCAGTTTGTAATATTAGGACAGTCTGTAAAATTAGAACAATGGATATTTTGATTTCAAGATAAAACAAAATGAACCTCCCTTTTGACATTTACGCTTACCCAAGTATAAAATTAGTTCATTATAATCACAAGCAAACTCTGGAAACAAAAAGAAATATTTATCAAAAATCACCTTAGTGACCTCAACACAGTCTTGGATACATTGTGCAGTCATTTTTTCAATCTCACTGGCATTAGGTTGCAGGGTTATTCCAGGAACAGATAAAACTGCTTCTATTTGCAACAGTGGCACATTTGCAACAATAGTTGCATTAAAAGCCTGTAAATTCCTGAGAAAGGAAAGAAATAGTGTCAAAGATAGAAATAATCAGGTGCTGTCTCTGGGAAAATGCCCAAGAGAGGCAGCAATTTTCAAGTGTATGGTTAGATCTGTAACCTGAGTTATCACTGATTCCAGCTGGAAACACTGGGAGAAAAACTGTCCCAGTCAACTGATTTAATGCAAAAGAGCCTGACTTGCTAAAAGAATCTGTTGGAAGGAATGAATGGAAATATTCTGGTGCAAAAGGATCCTGAGACTGTGGTCAACTTCACTGCAAGAGGCCAGACAAGAAATCTCAGCCATCTGAGCATGGATCAGATTAAGAACAGGGATCATGGGAAGGAGAGATGGTTGGGAAGCTTAGATAGCCACTACAACAGAGCTGCAATGTGTATTGCAATAATACCCTGCTTGTAAGAGGAGCCTTCAAAATACCAGGCTCCAGCACTGGCCTCAGCCACTGCAGAACAAGTAAAACCTTTGTTCTTGGACTCCTGTCCCATGCAGTACAGGGAGGCACCTGGCACCCAGACACCAAGTTCTCAAAATTATTGTTCTTTAAGAGAACAAAACCTTGATTTTAGAGATGAACCAGGGAAGTGCAACTACACACGTTGCAGAAAACCTGTCTTATTTCTCTCTTCTGCCAACAACATGCCAACACCCATTTTCTCAGAATCTGGGTTTTGTCTGTACCTTGTTATCAGTTCTTCATTCTTCACAGGAAAAAACCCAGTAAAAATACAAATTTTCCACAAACTGTAAGTCAATGATGGATTCAAACAGAATGTCAATACACACACCCATCAACAGATCCAGCAGAACCTGAAGATGACTGGAAACCCATTAAAGCAAACAACTGACTTACTTCACAATTAACTGTGTCAACACCTGGTAAATCCTATTTTCCCAATATGCATAATAGGAAGCTAGTTTGGGAGATTTGCCACTGTTTGTACTGGCAACTCGTCTTTCCACTTCTATTAGCAATGGTGGAATTGCAGAATAGTTTCTAACCAGTTGTTCCACTTGTTTTGCTTGTTCACACTTAACATAGTCAAAAAATTCTTTTGCTCCTGTAACAGATACAAAAACTAGCATTATTAACTGCTAAAGATCTAACAGTTTTATACACTGGAATAATTACCTGGGTTTTATTTGTGAACATGAAATTGATCTTATATAATGATAAAAAATATCTTCACTTATTAATGCTTAATTGGATAATATTTCAGCCCTCTGAGATGTGGATTTTAATTGGATTCAATTATTTAATAGCAACCTTTGTACAACTATGAAGTGTTGAAAGAAATTTGATTCATCACCCACTCAAGTGACAGAGGGATCTGGCACACAACCAGCTTGCTGCCATTTCCATCTGAGGAAACCAGTTCCATCCTCTGTACACCCAGAATTACTACTATAACCAGGTTTGGTAACAATGAAAAGGGCTGATCTTAGCAACTAAAACCAAAAAGTAGAAGACAGAGAAAAATACAACACCACAGAGCTTGGAAATGAAAATATAAAGACTTACCAGGATGTTTGTCACCGTTTTTTGAATGTGGGAACTTAAAGAGATTTGTTGATTCTATGGACCGAAGTTTGATGTCTATGTCTTCAGAAATATTATGAACCTGATGGACAAGCAACTCTAACTTCCCAATGGTTTGTGTACACTGGAGAATAAATTCACCAATACCTTGAAATAAATCATAACCATTTGGTTTTTTTTCTCTTTTAACAAGTATTTCACAATGCATCCAAATTGCCACAAAGTTCTGCAAAATCATAGATTAGATGTTTTCTCAGCTAAACCTTCATCTTGCCCCCTTACAGCTTTTAGCTAAGGGTTTCTAACCACCTCCAGTCTTTTAAATATAATAAAAACATTATATTCTATTTACTATAGTAAAACATTCTATTATATTAGATATAATAAAAATCTGCTGGATCTGGAGATGTCCTGGTCTAACCTGCTATTCTGCCCCTGTAGCAAGAGGATGGATCATATGTTCTGCCATCATAAAAAATAGACTGCAGAACTGAGCAGATTTTTTTAACTGAAAAAAGTGTCTAAGGCCATTTTAAAATGGTATCACCATTACCTACAGACTTCCACGTGAATCTTTTCTGTCCTGATTTCAATATTCTCCAGAGTTCTTGGACATACTGATCAAGAAGTTTAGTTTCTGCTTCATTCATCATATTCATTAATTTGTGATAGCGATCCAGCATGGCTTTCAATTTATTTGTGTACCTAAAGAATGTAAGAAACACAAAACAACAAAACACAAAAATGATGATTTCATTGAAAAACAGCTCCAAACTCCACCAAAGAGCAGAGAACTTCCACCGTTCTACTCAGACTTCCATATAAAGCAAAATTTGCAGAACTAACCAGTGAATATGTATTGATTATAAATGTAATTTATTTCCCACTAAAAACAAAAGTTTCATATGGTTCCAGTAGTAGTTGGACAAATGTCTCCTGCCCCAGCTCAGAAAGTTATGGAGACAGCCCCAGCTTGAAGCACATCAGTGAAATGAACAGGTGAACTTGAAAATCCATTTAGGGGCTTACTGTGTGCAAAATGTCTGTGAGAATTTGGACACAACTGACTTATCCAAGGCTGTACAGGAAGAATGCAATAGTGAGTTTAAATGAGCTGAAATCTAAATGGCAGTAACAATTCATTGCAAATTATTTTTGTCTCAGACTTGGACAAGTTGTTAATTTGTATAACAGTCCTACAGCATAAAGGATGCAAAGAGTGCCAGAAAAAAGCTTATCAGTGCAACATGGCCATTAGAAACTGTACCCTTAAAAAAAGAATCATTAAGGGCTCTCATATTTCCAAAATGCGATGACTCAGGGCCTGTTCCAGTTTGGAATTAAATCACTTGAAATGCAGCCATAAGCTTGTATGTGAGCAGAAATTCTGTTACAGCCTTACCCAAGGTATTTCTCCTCCTGTAATGCCATATATCTGGCCATTTCTGGGACTGGAAGGCCCAGTTGTTCCATGTACTTTGTTTCAGCGATAATCTCTAGGATTTCAGGAGAAAAATTCAGGGTGAAGCAGACACTTTTCTTGGTGGTGATAGGCTCCTCTGTTGCAGAGGTCTACAACACGAGAAAGAGCAGCAGAAGGAAGAGGAACAAACTTGCATTACAAGGTAAAAGTGAGCTTTTAGAGACATTTGATAAGGCAGAAGGTAAAAGTCAGAATGACTGACATTCAGAGCTCGTGGACATGCCTTTAAAATTTGATAGTATTCTTGGTTCAGAAATAACACAGAACTAACTACCCTTTCAGTTCCTGATTACAAGAAACAAAGCAAATCACCTCTGTTTACACTCTGCTGCAACCAGCTACAACAGAAATCCCTGTGGAAATTCAGTCAGACAAAAGTTCAGTAGGAACAGGATTCTACAAGATCTCTGCTGGAAACCTGCCTCTACCTAACTTCAGTCCCAAGCACTGTAGCAATGTCCCAAAAATGTTGTACCAAAACCTAAAAATTAACAGGAACTATGGCCCAGAAGAACACACAGAGAAACAGCATCCATCATTTGCCAGGTGATTCAGGAACTGTATCTTATGAAGAAGCACAAACAATTCTGAGCTCAGAACTTTTTCTAAATCTGTATTTTAAATATTACTCTCAGCAAATTCTCGCTGACCACCAGGTAGGTTTCAGCTTTCCCCCTCAGAGAAGCCTGGTACACAACCTTCCTACATTTCACCTGCTCAGAAGTCTCTGGATGAACATTTGTTGCAGGCCCATCAGTGACAACAGTCAGTAGAGTGTCTTTCAGTAACAATGGAAGCACGTGTTCTGTCCTCTCTCTCCACTGACAGTATTTTTGATTTTCATACTCTTCCATTTTCTTGACCACTTGGAGATATATTTGTGTCACCTAGAAAGGACAACTCTGTATAACTCATTTTCAAGACCATGAGAAATGTTCAACTATCCTGTGCTAATATGGTCTCTCAAGATGGTCTCTGGTTTTTATTAGATAAGAGAACAAGTAATTAATGTAATTAATGTAATTAACATAATTAATGTAATTAATTAATAATTAATGCAGACACAGGAGAACTTGGGCTCTTGAATTGTGTAATTGATTCCATCACTGTCTCCCTGGGAAACAGTGGGAAGGTTTCAATCCAGTTTTCACATCTAACATGGCTTGTTGTGTACAAAGCCTTGGCACTTCCCCTCCCATAAGAGCACTCTCCCATCTTTAGAAGTGTAGAACAAAAGTGTTTCTTCCTTCATCAAGTACCTAAAGACCCAATTTACCTCTTTTCCACGTTCAGAGGCAAGCAACTCCTCCTCTCCTTGGAGGTGAGTAATGGTGTGTTGGATCCTCTGGGAAAGGGATCGGGACCAGGATATCGCTCCAGCCACTGGAGGATGGTTCTTGTACCGAGGTGGGTCCTTCAGGTTCTGAACAAAGATTTGCTGAACAATTTCAACCTAGAAGAGAATAAAATATTGCAAAGAATTATTTTCCCAGTGCTTGTCTGTGATCACTGTCTGATACACAGCCCAAGTTCTGGAGCTAATTCTAGCAGCAGGATAAAAATCATTATTTTGTCTTTATTTCTCTATCTTGTGGTGCTGCCATTATGGCAGCATTTTCTGTAAGATTACATTTTATTGTAAAGTTCAATGTTCCTTGAAATAGCAAGAAAAAAACTGATATGAAAACGTTTCCAACACACAGTCTTCTACATTCTAGCCTTCCAAAGTTGGTCTATGACACCTTCTGATCATACCATGAACTTGGCCATGACAAGAAAGCTGTAGGGAATAAAAGATCCATTTTCTTAGGAGGGTTGAGCTGCTTTTTACAAGGTGCAGGAATAGCCACAAGCCTTGTTGCATTCAGAGAACCTTCCTGTTCCCACACAGTGTCTCACACATACAGATGTGCAAAACATTACAGCAAATTAACCAGACTATTTCTCCAACTGGGTCCCAAAAATGAGAGCAATTATCATGTTTACTTATAAAAGTTTTCAGTCTTTTAGCTAGTAAATGACACCACACAGATATTTAGATATATACAGATTTATGATTTTCATTAGGTAAAGAATTTCATGGAGTGGATAAGAAATCCCTACATTGAATACCTCTTTAGAATATTGCTCCAAAACATTACGGAACTTTTTCATTAACTTCTTTTTAATAGTTTCACGAGTCTGGATGTGTTTGTACTTAACCAGCAGATCAAAAGCAGCTTCTGCTGATCGAAGGGTCATAAAAGATTCATCAAGAAATCCTATCATCTTTTCTTCAAAATCCTAAACAAAGGAAGAAAGCAAAGAAAACCTGTCATTTAGAAATTCATCCTGCAAAATGAAGAAAGGGTGGCAAAATGAAAATACTTTTTAATAATAGCAATCAAGCTTATTTGTACTATTTTTGTGGGAATCACAGTATATTACTGTACTTACTGTAACATCTTCTCTAAATTCTTCCATAACAAATGCCCAGTCACGTGCAGTTTCCATGCTAAAAGGGTCAAAGGTCAGGTCTTCCATAGGACTGATTATTACATTTACTTCTCTCCGTAGTTCATCAACAGCTTTTGGATTTTCTGTCACAGTTGTCAGTTCAGGTATAAATATATTGTAAAGCTCTTCAGTGACCTATTCATTCAGAAGAACATTCCATAAAGCTTTGTTTTTAATATTTTTTCTGCCACTGAACACATCATTGTTAAATTTTTCCTCCAAAAAATAGCAGCCACTCAGAGAATGATCAGTTTGCACTGAGACTTAAATTTCAAATATTTTAATGCAAGACACTGAAAAAATACAGCAACGACCAACAGGCCCAGCACTTCAGTTGTTATAACAGATAATACACAGTTATTAGTCTTTTTCACTCCACTTTACATACAATTTACTGATTGACCATATTGCTAATTACCCTGACTTAAACTAACCTAAACACAGCATCTCTCCATTCACGTTACTCTGCAATTAATACACAGATGGTCAAATTTTATATTATAGTTTACTTAAGTGCTACTTTATCTAACTCATTAAGGTGGCAACCCACGAAAATCACAGATGTGTGAAACAGTTGCTGCAAGTCTCTTCTGTTCATATCATGTACACAGTGACACCTTTCCCCAAGTAGTTGGAGAAAAGTTATTCCACCTCCAGTATTAAATACTGGAATCAAAGGCACCACTCAGGGCTCAAACAAAAGACTAAAAAAGTTGTTAACAAATCTATGCCTACAACACACATAAATCTCCTCTACAGAAGAATAGAGTGATCACACAATATCTTTATTTATTGTCTATATTCCTACCTGAAAAATATCATACAGATCCTGGCAGATTAAAACCATATAATCCGTTTTCTCAAATAAACGTTTCACGTCAAATTTCCAGTATCGCTTACTTCCTGACTCTTCAACTCGGATACAAGTAGTAAAATAACATTTTTTCCATTGTTCAAGAGTGTTTTTGGCTTCTGTTATTTTCTTTTTTGCAGCAGCTATGTCTTGTCTATTAATCAAATCAACACAGTTAAGATATTATAGATAGAAAAACTATAGATAAAAAATTGTATCTCAGCTGGAATAATATACCCTGGTTTAGCAGCTTCGAACTACACAAGATCTAGGCAAAACTTATAACCTATTTTCAATGTGATTTTGAAAGGAGATATTATTTGAGGAATGATTTTGGTTATATTTATGTCACTTTTTAACATCTTTCTATTTGTTTTATTGGTTATTGTTCTTTCAATACAAAGGAGGACAAGAACCGATTTCTTCAAGGCTGATTGAGTAATTTATGAAAATTACAAAATAATTTGTGTTTTAATTGACCTAACACAAGTTCAGATGGCTGAAAAATGCAGATACCTCTTTGGTGGAAACATCATCTGTTGCACTTAAGACAAGCAAAGCTTTTAATAAACACAGCCCAGATGAGCAGAAACCCAGCACTTACTTAAAGAGTGTCTGCAGATGCACAACTGTGCGCGCTCTCGTGGAAACCTCCCATGAAATTCGTTCCAAGAAGGGCACCATGCGCTCATCCTTGTTGTAGCACCGGGACAAGATCCACACCAGCCTCAGGGCATTCAGCAGGGAAGGGATTGTGCTCGAGATAACATCAACCCCAGGGCCAGCTGATAAATTCTATGAAATGCAGATTGTGGGTAAGATGTCATGAAAACACACAAATTCATATTCAGGAAGTTCGTATTTATTCTGTAGATGCCTCAGGTTATGGAAGTCTGTGACGTTATTAAATAAATAACGTGGACAAGGAGACATCCTGGTGCTTAAATAACACATGTGGTTAAAGATGTGCAAATCTGCACCTTTTGCTCCAAATGATTTTAGGTCCTGATTTTAAGTTTTGGCCCAACTCTTTGTTTGGATGATCTTCAATACAATTTAAACTTGGAAACATCAGCTGTAATTTGTGGTAGAAACTACCTAAAAAGAATGGAGTAGAGAAAACTTTGTTTTCCCCAGTTCAGCTTTGCCATCAAAACTCCCAATGTTGAACTACAAACCAAGTGCTCCTAGCTCTGTGCTTTCAAACATTAGCAGCACTGAAATTCAGACCAGACTGTATCTTTATTGCTGCTAAAAAGTGAAAAAAATAAACAAGAGCTGATTACATCAACAGAGAAACCAGACTGAGGTAAGTCCAGTTCAAACTTCACCAAGTTTCCTCAAGGACAGGTACCTTCAAATGGCGTTCAAGAGTTGAGAGAAACTTAGCACTGTCTTGAGCTTCCATGTGATGTTTTCTGAGGTCACTTAAGACTATCTGTAAATCTCCAGTAAACTTAGGTTCAGCTTTCTGTAGTATTTCCAAGACTTTTTGCACCACTGGAAGCTTGATCTGTTCAGTAAGAGCACTTAAAGTAGCATTTTTTTCACGCCAGAGGTCAATCTCTGCAAGTGGACCATGACCCTACAAGTAATGTGGAATCAAATTTAAAAAAAGCTGAGTTACCATTATGCAAGAGTGAATATTTATAATCAGGATTATATTTGTTCCTTTCATTTATGTTTACTTCAAGAGCCACACAGTTCCTCACTACTTTCGTTCTACTTTTCAAGAACTAGTAAATGGGTTTCCAACAATCAAACATGAAGAGGAATTAAAAATTAACACAGTTCTTGTGGGGAAATTAAGCTAAATCTCCAGGAATAAAAGCATCTTGGTGTTAGAGGCAATGTTACCTGTGGAACCCTTTTCAGCTGTTCCTCCAGAACTCTGGATATTACTTTCTGCCAGGTCACTGCACATCTTTTCAGGGACTGAACCACCACTGGAACTGTGGCAAGAATACTCACTTCTCTATCTAGATTTACAGTTGGCATCTCCAGTTCCAGATCTCCTATGGGAAGAAAGTGCACACAGAATGAACTGGCATGTTTGTGGAAGCACTGGTAATGTGGCATCACTGGATATGTCTACCCCTCTCCTACTCTTACTCCAACCTCTTTGAAGCACTTATCACTGATTTCACCCATTTCTCCATGCTGCCTGCTGTGCTTCAGGCTGGGAAAAGCACAGCTGGTATCAGTAAGGAGCAGCTTTAATCAAATCTATTTGTTATTCTACACAAAACCACTGTCAGGTGAACCTCATTTTCCTGCCATGTGCTCTAATCACCACAGAGGCAAAACATTCACTTCACCTGGTACACTCTGCTGAGTTTCACTGCTCCCTACAGTATCAGAGTCCTCCACAGACTTTGCAGATTCAGTCTCAGATAAATTCATTTCTTCAGAATCTGTTTTTAGGCTGTCTGATTCAGAGGAAGATTTTTCAGTCTGCTGCTGACCATGGGAGAGAGCTGGGGAAAATTGCTAGGATTAAAATAGATGACATAGATTAGATGGCTGATATTAAAACAAACAAAAAAAGCTTACTAGCAATTCACTTAACCATTAGTCCATATTGTTCTAAAATTTAATTAGTGTCTCCTCCCATTTTGCATAATTAGCATCATTCTATCTGCCTCAAGTTTTGCAGGGGAATAGCAAATGCCTTTATGAATGTCTGTGAGCACAGAAATAGTGGTGTTTGGTGTCAAACTCTTAAATTATTCTCAAATAGGGGTAAAAAATGAGGAAACAGAATATCAAATAAGGATTAACAAAAGCTTCATTTTGGCATATGAAGGTCACTCATTAAATATTAATTTCTCATGCATAGTCCATATAATACTAAATAGGCAATCACTCCCAGGAAGACTCAAGATTCCATCTATAAAAGCTGTCACTCATTTACCTGTGAGATGGCATTCTTTAGCATTGAGAGAGCATCATCAGTCAGCATTCCAGACTTTATCACTTGAGGAAGAATCTTATTAGCTTCAGTCAGGTCATTAGGTACAGCAACTCTTTCTAAATAGTATACAAAAAATTAGGATAAATCTAACTAATTGATACAGAAAGTAGAAAGTCATTTTCATAATAAGTTAAAACTCCAATAAAACATTACTAGGTTTGGTGCAAGTCATGTTCAAAATTAGTGCTGGTTTTCATAGTGCAAATACTTTTTCAGAAAGGGCAGAAAAATACTTCAGCATCATCACCTGGTTCTAAGTCTTTACAACCCAGCCTGATAGTTAGAAAATAGTTTTCTGTTCAAAAGAACAGTGGCTTGATTTGAACTCTTACTGTACAGACAGAGGAAAATCTTGCACAGAAATGCTTTAAATGATGAAGCATCCCTGACCCTGGCTCTGTTCTGAGTATTTTCCTACCCAATTAGATAAGTTGTGTGTGCACTATCCCGAGTCCCAGTCTCTATCGTATCTTCACAATGGGAAGCGTTGTTTAATGCAAAACTGACAATGCTGAGGCTGCAGTTCTTCAGGGCACATACCTTGGGTGTCTCTCAGAAAATACACAGTAGAACTTGACACAAACTCTTCGGGAATTTCATTAAAAGCCACAGAGAAATATTCATTCGCACCACCTGCATCGGCACAGATGCAAAATGGGAGGAAAGCGTGATATAACACTGCAGAGCGATGATACAAATCCCACAAATAGAGGGGACAAAATTCTGGAAATGGGTGGGTAGAAGGGGTTCAGGAGAACACAGCTCGAGGGATGGAGAGGCAGGCAAAGGGGTAAAGACGGGGGTCATGGGGCTGCGACTCAGTGCCCAGGGAGAGCTTAGCGGGCCGGGGCAGGGGGGTCCTGTCCCACCCTCTCCTCACCGGCCGGGCCGGGCCGCTGGGCCCGCAGCAGCAACAGCGCCGTGCCC
>WEIU01001422.1:47552-63184 GCA_013389925.1 Aegithalos caudatus
CCTCAGGGCCGCTCCTTCCCCTCAGGTCCGGCCGCCCCTCAGGGCCGCTCCTTCCCCTCAGGTCCGGCCGTCCCTCAGGGCCGCCCCTCGCCCTCAGCCCCGCCGCCCCTCAGGGCCGCTCCTTGCCCTCAGCGCCGCCTGAGGCAGGGAAAAGGGTACGGACAAACACAGGGCCCGCTAAGCACAGCGCAAACGAGGCTTTTATTGGGAATTCGTATGAAACAAGTGCAAAAATTTAATTTGTGCTGTTCGTATGGCACAGATGTTAAAATACCATGGCAATATCCCCATTTTCATACTGATACAAAAATAATATAAAACCTCTGTCCACCTATGCGGTATAAATTAGATTCTACAACAGAAACAGGGATTGTGGCCAATTCTTTATTCCATGTGCAAAAGTTATTCCTCTCTACAGGAGAAAGAAAGAGGAGTCATACTTCCAATCCTGCCTTCTTCCATAATGTTAAATATAAATATCAGTGTGGATTCCGAAAGCTTAAAGTAGTAACTCCAGGCAGAACCCAGAATGAACAGATGACATTTCCAGTGCAATTTGAAATATGGCCAAAAAAGAGCACATTGCATTGGTGTGTATAAATTTACACTTTATAATCATCCTGGAATACAGACTGAAAACAGACATTGCTTCTATTGCATTGTTGAATGGTTCCCAAAGTGCACAAGATGCAGCTGGGTTAAGTATGTGATTAGTAGTGAATGTTTAATATAATGAGAAAAGTCTTTCAGATAACTTAAAAGTAACCATTCAAGAAAATAGTCTCAAAAAAATGCCTACATGGGTTTCAGAACAAGCAGTAACAACTCTTTCTTTTTTTAAGAATAAAATTAATTTACATTAGTTTATCAAGAAAAATGTACATTTCATATCTATATATTTTACAAGATGCTCCAGATCTGCTATGTCATTCTATGGGAGGTATGTTTTACAGAATGGTTTGGCTGCATTATAAGGCAATCAGTGAAAACCACTTTGTTCCACAAGAAACCATTCATAGGTAAGATCCAATCACGCAGTTATTTGCAGACAATTCCAAACATTTCTGCTGACAGCAGCCAAATTATAATGCACCATCTTTATTAAAATGTAAAGAAATGTGCTTAAAAGAGAAAGGCGTAAACTTGTATCCTCCGCCGGAGTAGAATTTGTTCTGAAATTCCACCCTGAAACGAGACAAAAAACCAGAATGTGAACACGAATCCCACATCAGTTGTCAAGGGACAGAACTGTGCAACCCAAGAACAAAACAACTCCAATCCTCTCACTTGTTTTCTGTGCAGCTCCATTGCAGTCCCAGGCTAACTCTGTGTTTCTCAGGAGACCAACATGCTCTAAAGCAGGCTGAAAGGGCTCATTTCCTACTTCTGCCTTACTCATTTGTTTCTCAGTGAGTTGGAGTCAGTTGTTTTGCAAACATGCAATATCATGAGGACAATCTGTCATGGATGTAGCTCTAGCTCCTGTCTTTGGACACTATATGCCTTTTTTAAAATTGTAAATTACATCAGATTTCAAACTAAACATGCTCTGAATCCACTCCAAAGCACAGAGCTTGTGATAGCAAGACTAAGAAAGGATTAAAATACTTGAGACTTGGCAGCCCCACTCAGTAACATAAATGTTCTGTTGAACCAAATAAATGGACTGAAACCATATAGTGAGATAACCAGACTGAAATTAAAAATATTTATCCAAGTTACCAATATTTTGCATTATGAAAAGCTGCAATACTGCAAAACATACTTATATTTTTAAGTGTGGTTGGAGTTAAAATGCATCATAAGCCAATATAATATTTGAATTTACTGAAAATATTCCAGAGGAACAATCAAATCCAACTAACAAGCCATTTATTTATTATAACTAAATAAATGTATTTCAGTAACAATGAGGCTATTGAATTTCACTCTTTCCCTTTTTAACAAGACACCTAAAATTTTGCCATAAAAATCTCTCTTAAACAAGTCAGTATACGCTGCAGTGGTATACAGAACAAAACAAACATACCAGTGAAGTCGTATTGCATGGAGAAAAGCAGAAAGGCCCTCCATGACCAGCAGAATAAAAACTGTCAGCACAGCAAAGAATGCCAGCACAGGGATTAGCAGCAGGACACCGTACTTCGTATCCACACGGAGACCCACTCTCATCACCATCTGCCACAGAACTTCTGATAACTCTAATAAAAACCAAAAAGTTGCCATAATTAATGCTGGATCAGGTTCTGAGCACCTGCTGAATATGGGAATGATAAGCAATCCCTCTTCCCAGAGAGATGTTCCCATCCCCTCAAATGTTTAAAGATTCTTCTGAGAGCAATATTTTACATAAAGTCACAGTTTTAGTTTGGAGGCTTCCATAGACCATGATTAGTTGAAATGAGGATTTTCTTTTTTAAATTAAGAAAAAGTCTATGTCATAGTAGTATTATTTGAACAGGCCAGCCTCCCTCTAACAGCATTAAAAATACAGATGTAGGGAAAAAACCCCAAAAACATCCAAAGCCCCACTTACGTGCATGAGCAAGACTTAATGCCCAGAGTCTCAGGTATGAGGCTGTGTTGGAGATGCAGCCCAGGCAGTATTCAATGGTATGAATTGCTTGATTCATAAAAACATCTGCAAAGTTCAGCTAAAAGATAAAAATGCATTTGTATCAATTTTAACAACATAGAGAACAAAACATGAGAGAACAAAAACATTCATCTGTAAATCCTTGTTGCATGGAAGAAGAATTCCATTGAAGGGTAAATAAATTGATTTTGTATCAAGTAAAAGAAGTGTGCCATGTACAGGATCCTTATTACAGAGATAGCATTAAAAAAACCCCATCAGATGCTACAGTTTTCCAGTATCACCCTGTTGATAGATAAAAATAAATGCAATTTGTTTTCCACAAGAAATATGATCTCCTACTTGAAAACTTCTCATTCCCATTCCATTGAGGTTCTAAGTTTACAATATCATTTTTTTTCATCTTTAAAAGCAGGGGTAATTATCAGTAATGCTACTGACAGAAAGATAACCACAAATATAAATACTTGTTTACTAACAAAGAGCTTCAAAACTGATATTACTGAAAATTTCAGCACTTACTTTGCATAACACATTTTATTTGAGCAAATAATTCTTGTATTTTCTACACACATGAAACAAGAATCTATTACCCCAGGAAGACAAAAAATACACATATTCTGCACATTAGGAAACTGAAGCAGTTCTTTGTCTTTCAATTCACATGGAATCAGTGGAATCTGCCCAGACCTTTAAAAATTTGCCCAAACTAAACAGCAGCAGTGGGTGGGGATTAGGAATGCTGCCCATGTCCTCCAGCCCCCATTAGCAATAATCCTCATTACAAGATGTAATTTGCAGACACAGAAAGACTTTTGTCCACATGAAAAGCCAAGATTAATTAACAGGAAGCTGGGCAGTCACCACCTTGCCTCAAGTTTAACCATAAAACCAGACAAACCCCAGGATTTTTATCCCACTCTTCAATATAAGAAAACATGTACTCCTAGATTCAGTCTTAATTGCAAATAAAACACTTTCTGTTCTCTACTACAGATACGTTGTGGTTTATTATAACAGTCTGAAAATACCAAAAAATAATGATAAAATAGCAACAAATAACTGTAACTAACTGCATTTGGGCACCAAGGTCTTTGTAAAGGCTCAGCTGAGTTTCTCCAAAACTTCTCAGCACGCTGTGTACAGGTTATCTATTAATTGGCTACTTCCAATTTGTTTTTAAGAACACACAAAGCAGAGATGGAGTGAAAGCCTTACCTCCTCTGCCTCCCCCTCTCTGTGCCCGCTGTCTGCATGACTGACGCCTTCCTCGAGATCGTGACACGACAGGAGACAAAGCTCTTCCTCGCTTTCCTTCCGGATAAGCTTGTAGCCACTCTAAAAATGGGAATGTATTGCCCTTCAAGCAGGCTGCCACTGATATTTTTTAAATTTATGTAAAGTGGTCACAGGCAAAGGCCAAAAGATTTAGAGGAACAAAGTGCTATTATGTGTTTTGGTCCAAAACTTTCCAAACTGAGCAGAAACTGGTAAGACGAGGTGTAATGGGTTCAAACTGAAATTCAGGTTAGATATATAGAAGAAATTCTTCCCTGTGAGGTTGGTGAGGCCCTGGCACAGCAGTTTGCCCAGAGAAGCTGTGGCTGCCCCATTCCTGGAAGTGCCCAAAGCCAGGCTGGAGAGGCTTGGAGCAACCTGGGATGGTGGGAGGTGTCCCTGCCCATCACAAAGGGTGGAATGAGATGAGCTTTAAGTTCCCTTCCATCCCAACCCATCCTGTGAAACAGCCAGAAGGACACACCCTGTGCAATAAAACTGCACTGAGGAAATGTGTGAGTGCCTTTCAGTACTCACCCTGTACATTCTTATGCCTCGGCTCCCACTGTGCAACCAATACAAATAAAGTGGTTTTCCAAGCAGCATCACAGGAACACAAAGAAAAGCAACACTAAGTAAAAACTTCTGCAGAGGAACCTGTTGGAGGGGAAGGAAAATGAGATTACATCACAAAATCCAAAGCAGGAAAATCCCCTTTTCCTTTAAAGCATTATCTGCACTGTGAACACAGGATTTCCAAGAGCCTGGACAAGCATTACTCACCTGGCCACTGAAGAAGCTCTTTGTTTCACCACTAGGAAACAGGAACATGTTGATAAATTGTATCAGAATACTGGGGGCAGCCGTGGAGTCCTCTGCAGAGTATGCCAACCATTTAAAGAAGATCATGAACACCAGGTAGCCAAATATGCACAACATGAATAAAAGTTCAGGAATAAAAACCAAATAAATATTATGGGTCTTCTTGAAATGCCTGAAAGGTAGAAATGGGGAAAAATAAAAGTAAGTTTTACCAACACAGCCCAAATATGATTTCAATGAAATAAATCGCTTTTAAACAACAAGACTGAGATTGCAATCCAGAGCTGATTTCTTTTTACTCAGTGAAATTTTATCAGGTATTTCAGTGGAAATAAAAACTGTAAAAGGCATGTATCTTTATTTACCAACAAGTGAAATAAAGTCTTGTATTAATTTGTTTTGGGATTTTTCAGTATAATACTGAACTATTATCTTACATATGTGAAGGAAGATCTCTCCATTATTGTCTTTTTTTAAGACCAGTTTTCACAACTACTCTTATTCTGTTCTCAAAAAATAACTCCAGTTTCTCTTACAAGATTAACTGTTGTAATTCCAGACTTGACAAAAAATACAGTGTTGGTATTATTTCAACTTCTTGTACTTACAAGTGGTTAAACAGCCCCAACACAACTCCAAATGTCATGTGAGTCACTCCAAAGATCACAGACATTTTCATTTTGAACGAATTTAAAAAAGTGAGACGGTTGCTTGCCAAATTCCATATCTGAAGAAGAAAACACCAAACCAGCATTGAAGAACACCGTAACAGAAGGAATAAACCAGTGTCCCTTTTCTACTGGGGACCAGAATTCTATCTCAAACGGCGGTCACAAATGAAATTTGAATTTTGCAAAACTAGTTCAATCTTTACTTGTCAGAAGAAAAGCTCTTGTTGAACAGAGAATGCAAACAGAAATGTGTTTTTTTTTTCTTAGCCAGATTTACCTTACTTACACACATACCAAAATCAAATGGACAAAGACTGATCATCACAAGTGGATGACTAAAAAGAACGAAACTGACCGGATCAATTCCAAAGGGATAAGCTCCATTGTAGACTCCAGAAACATTTGGATCCAGTGCTAAATATCGATTAGATTTCAGATCCTCCACGCTGCAGGGAAAGAAAAACACACTCAGATTTGACACTTTAAACATAATGACAACATACTTTCAGTTCTTCAGGACAGAACTGCTCCGTGCTTTCCTTTACCTAACCCACCCATTGTCACGCTTCGAAAGGATTTCTAAGCACAAAAATCCTGACTGATACAAACAATAGCAAAATAAAACATCTAGAACCTCACAATCTGAGCTTAATTCACATCCACTGTCTTTCAAAACAAAGTTTATGGATTTTATTCTACATTCCCTTAGAACCCAAAGTTTTATTTTAAAAGTTCACAGTTTGCTTTTGCATAAAATTCACTGTAATGCACCAAAAAAATAACTGCTACCTTTTTTCCCTTTTTGCATTTGGGGAAGTTTCTACTTCATTTACACATAGGTTTTAGTATCACAACACACACAGCCCATTCAAATTTTATCTAAAGCCAGTGGTCTTGACTATTTGAAGCCACATCCTGCTTTGTAAGGCACCATGAGATGCAAGCTGTGAATATTTAAATACCAAAGGGTCATAACACCTCAAATCAATGAGATTATCCCACTCTGAGAAAAAGTAGATTTGACAATTCATATAGACTATTTTTTTTTCTGTTTTTTAAACTACCAAGAAAAGCTGTGCAGAGACTAATGATTGTCAGGTAATTAATTTACTTCATTAAGATTAAATTTCTTTTAGTATAGGTAAATGCCGCTCAGCAGCATTCCAGAAACATGACCTAGGACAAATAAATCTAAAACTAGACCTGTGTTTTCTATTCCTCTGAAAAATCTTTATACAGACATACACACACACCTGGAAAATATAAACTAGAAGATCCATGTAAAGACAAACCATAAGAGCATCGTTAAAACATGTGAACAAAAGGGTTAAACTGCTGCAGGAAATACATCTCTGGTTTAATGGTATGGCAAACATGCTGCTCACCTCCAAACCTTCTGTTCAAACATTGCTGAAACATTCCATCCAGATCCAAATATATTTATTGACTTTGAAAAACAGTCATTATAGATCAATCCAGTGTATATAGAAAACAGCCCCATTAACAGTATCACGTATCGGCCCTCAAACAACATTTTCATTATCTGTCAGTATTGGGGGAAAAAGAAAAAATACAGAGTATCATCTGTTATGGTTAGCTAGACATGTCTAAGAGAAACACATTTTTGGACACATAAACACTTCTAAAAACTAAAATTTATTTGTGAACTGTTGTTAAGGAATATGAGCTCCCATGACACACATTGAGACTTTTATCACCAGCATCCTTACAATAAGGAAGGGTCTTTTTAAGCCATTTCCTTCCTGGGACTACTTTACAAGAAATGACACATTTGCAGGCATTCTTAATTGAATATAATTCTAATGAGAGCTGACCCAACCCATATGATTAAAAATTAAAGCAAAGTCTAATAAATTTCAAACTCCAACTCTTTTTAAATAAAAGGTGGGATTTGAAAAATCATTTTCTCCTCACGTTGTCACTGTAATGACATTCTGTAACCACATCACTGAATAGAAGGACAGACAAGCTTCAAGGTAGAAGGAAAGACAAGCTTAAAAATATTAATTCGTTTTTTCTAAGTCTTTCATTAGAACTCTATTATTTCTGCTCTTTCAAGGAAGGTGAATAGCTTAAAATATTACATTAATCTCAAGGAATATGGGGGCTTTAAAACCAGAAAATCCTAAAAGAATGAAAAAAAACCCTAATTAAATACCCACGCAAAAACCAGTACTTTTCAGAAACACGGTGACTATTCTGATGATCTGGCTGGATGGGAAGTCAGCAATTTATAATTCCTTTTACCTCATCCTGTGCTCTTTTTAACCTGGGGTGGTTTTCATACAGGATTGTCAGGAGTGCAAAGAGGAACATGAGGAGCCCGTGCCCGAAGTCTCCGAACATAACCGCGAACAAGAAGGGGAAGGTGATGATGGTGTAGAGAGCTGCAAGGGCAACACAGCACAACTCAGCACAGCACAACAGGAGAGGTTCTGTCTGCTCTGTCCCCAAGCAATCCCATACTCAAATCCCTCAAAGTTTTTAAGTTTGAAAGACATTTCATCTCCTACTCATAGACCTTTCCCCCACATTGTAAATTTAACTCAGTTTAAAGCTTGTTTATTGTGTAGCAATGATAACTTCACAGTTGAGCAGTAGCTGACAATTCTGAGGATAATAATATGAGCCAAGGAAATAAAACCCAACCAAACAGTTCCTCCTCTGTGGGTATTTCAGGTCTACATTATAAGGTACATTCTCCTGTGCAGAATGACCCAGTCAACAAGTATATTCTAAAGTGGGCTATAAAACAAGCTGAATTTTTACACTTCAGTAAGATCAATTACCATTACCAGTTTTCTTTTTTTCCCCCCTAAATATCTTCCTTACCCAAAGTTAAACACATAAAAGAAAAATTATACAGCTATTACCACTACCTTTCATGCTAAAATAACTCAGTAAAACCAAATCCCACTGCTGCTTGGAGCACTGTTCGTGCTTTTGATGAGCTACTGAAATTTTAAAACAGCTACTAACAAGCAGTGTGTTTGTCACCATTTGGCCTTTGCCAGTGTCCAATTCAGCAAAGCATCAAGGCAAGCAGCAATAACAGCACAGCTCACAGCTCAGCTGCCAGAAGGACCAACCTGGATTAACTTCTCCATAACTTCCAACTCCGTAAGCATCAACGATGTTCTGGAACCCTGAGGTGAATTTATTGGTACGAATCAAAGTGGGAGGAGGTTGTGTTGTTGGGATGGTATTCATGAATGAGGAAATTGTAGCTCCACTCTTCCTCTAATTACAGACAGAAGATATATTTGTGTAAGATCTCTGTTAATCCAAAGTGAAAACATTTGCTCTATCAGCGGTTTCACTGATCCAAATATACCATTAAATTAAACCCCAAGTTTAACACTTATCCCTTGTATGCCCTCTAAAACCAGATTATGCACAGTGTTCTAATTCTTGCTTCATATCAAGTATCAGATGAGACCTATAAGTCACAATATTATAAAACAAAGATCTGTTATGACAAATTTTCTCTCATATAACAAAGACTAATGTAAGGCAACTGGCATCTTCTGCACAACTGTAAAGAGCACTGTGGGCCCAGATGGACTCAGGTCCAATACAGAAGTTATTTAAGAAATAAAAACACTACACACAACACTAAATAAAGGCTCTGCTTATTAAAAAATTGTTTAATACAGAGACCCAGACCTGTCTGTGCCTGTTTTTAGTCTATTGTTAATTATTTTCTTTCCTTATGCATACATTTAGTTCAAGGTAAAAGCTTTAACATCAGTGAGCATTCAGGTGACTTACTGAGCCTTCCTCCAATGCATGGCGCAAGTTCTGGAGATCAGCCACCGGACACCAAACCTCAGCAATCAAACATTTATTTGTGACATCAAAACTGCACAGGTTTAGGACGTGGTAAATGGCTTTCATCTTCTTCACTTGGATAACCCAAGTATAGATGGACTCCGATGCTTTATACAAGACCTGGCGCAAGTATTCCTCAGTTTTATTCAGCACCTTTGGGTGAGAAAACACCAAAATCTCCCTGAGAACGTGGCAGTGGTTGTGCTGACCACAGCAGGAGCACCTTGTATGTGTCCAGTGCTGGGCCATGTCTTTAGGAGGGCAAGCAAACCTCTGCTGAAAACAGAAGGCAATGCCACGTGCTGTGAGGTTTAACAGACACATGCAACACGAGACCAGGGACACAGCTTAGTGTCCCATCAGCTCCAAAGCTGTATGGATGTCAGAAATTATAATTAACACTGCGATTCATTAAATGATTACCTACAGTGCAACAGCTCCAGCAAAAGGAACTGTGCTCTTTACTCACAGTTTCGAGATCCTGAATGCGAACATTGAGTCCCTGGACCACGGCCTGGCGCTCCTCGCTGCTGTCGGGGTAGGGGTACACGTGACAGCGATAGCTGCAGGGACACAGGGCTGGGCTAAACAACCAAACTGCATCAAAACAGCACCCAAACCCTGCCACTGCCCAATCTGCAACACACCACTGAATAACCACAGCACAGATTCAGCTCAGGGCCAGTGTTTTGTCTGTACGTGGTAAAGACTGCGAGGCTTTAATGACTGCGTAATTATAGAGCTGCGTGCAAGAAGGGGAGGAACAAATTTAACATGAAAAACCTTGCCTAAAAATCAACACTTATCAGAAAGGGATGCAGGGGGAAAACCAACTAGAAAAAAATACCCCAGGTATAAAGGAATGTATGAGATTTACTTCTTACCAGTCACAAATCTTCTTAACTTTTTGACCAATTTGTTCACCCCAATAGGACACTAAAAAAACAGCCCACTTTGTGGTTTCACCCTAAAAAAACATAAAAAGTAAAGCTGATGAATTATGTTTTAATTAGCAATTCCACTGTGACATAATTATAGAGCTAAGTAACAATGCTGAACAACTAGAAAAAACTGTGTTAGGAGCCTTAATCTTTCACCCATTTAGTGAAGATCAAACAATAAAATTCAATTGTGTCAATATTTCTTTCTTTGTTTTAATATTAGAGAAAACCAGAAAAAGTTTCCAGGGAAAATCAAAGAGACATATTTAACTCTCATAGAATTCTTAGTAAGAAAAAAATATTTTTAAAAAGTAACAAATTAGAATTCAAGCAAATTTTTTTTAAAAGAAGTGACAGATTAGGCTGCCATAATTGATTTACAAAAAATTAATTTTATAAATTCATGGGAAAAAACCTCTCAGAAAACTAGCTGTACTTGACTCTTTCTTAACTACTGAATGAACATGTGAAATGGCTATTAAAAGGCAATGCACTGTACAGACCTAGTTAATAAATATCCAAGCAGCCATTTCTGCCACGTATTTTGACCAAGGTGGCCAATCATAAAGTCACTGCTATTCCACAGAGAAGTTCTGCACTCCTCAAGCTGAACCATGACAAATTAACTGCCACTTCTACAATCCTGAATTTTAGAATCTGACAAATTCTAATACTTCAAAATAGTTTTTCCTCCAAGGACACTGGGAAATAAGTTCCATTTACTGCAGACAGACCTGAGCAGCAATTCTTCCAAATCATATGGAAAGGACAGATGAAATAAACTGATCATTACAATGTTTACTCACTGTATCTGGATCTTCCAGAGCCTTATCCAGCTCTGCATAGGTGAGAAAGGGATAGCCTTTACAAACTCTCCAGAGCATTTTTTCAAATGCTTCAATCTTTGCTATGTGAACTAATCCAGATATGAATCTAGGAAAGGGGAAATTTTGAAATATAAGATTAAATTTACAAGAAAAAAAAGGAAATTCAGAGTACACCACCACAGTATTTAGTATCTGCCATGGCTAGGGAAGGAAGCACCACCCTGAAGAGGAAGTAACTGGTATAGAAAACACCAGTTGGTATATAAAATTTTTATTTGTGAAATAAACAGACTACAGACCTGAGCACACAACCAGAATTACTTCTAACTGGTTATTTCTGTGATAGTGAGATTGTTTATGTTTCCTTGGAAGATACCCTCTCATAACAAGGCCATAGACAGCAGTATCCATTCAGCACTTCAAAGGCAACACAATTAATGTCACATTTACAACTGACACTGCCAGGTGATTAAAATACTGAGTGTTTATAATTGAAAAAGAGTTTCAACAATGGAAGGAAGTATTGATTTAGAGATTTTCCTTTACACACGTCCTTGTTTTGATGGAAGCTCTGTGACAGCTTTTTTGTGCACTGTCCTGTTTATCTCTTCAAACAATCTGAGTTTGTGATAAAGGTACATTGGGGCCAGGCCCCTGTCCTGTCTAAAAGTGTTCAGCACATCTGAAATCACTACAGGCCATCTTTTAAGAGAACAACCCATTCTTTAGAGCCCCTCCTGGAGCACTTGTGAAGCAGCAGGTGCCATACCCACCCCAGCGAGGCGCTCAGTCTGTGCGTGCGGTTGTATTCCACCAAGGGCTCGTTCTCCACAGAAGGGAATTCTTCAAAATTTCCAGGTACATGAGATTCATACTAGCAAATAAAAAGAAAGAACATTCATTGCTTTCAGGAAAAGAAAAAAAACAACTCTCTCATTCCATTATTATTCTACAGAAGGAAAGGTAATTAGGTAAATGGTTTAATTAAAAATATACAACTCATTTCCGTGTTCAATTCAGGCAGCAGAGAGATCCTGGATCTCAAGTGCACTGCTCTTAACAATTATAGTCAGTGCTGCAGATTACATTGTAAACTTCTTAGCATAATTTATGCCCCAAAATAACACAATTATACCTTCATCTTCAAACAATTCAACGGGGAAAATCACAAAAATGCCACTTAACAATCCCTGTCAAGCACCCCAAGCAATACCTCAGGTGTTCTCCTGACAAAATTCTGTGTGATCTGTAACATGTACTTGTATTCTGTCAGTTCAAGCAGGTTTTTCCTCAACTTTTCTTTGTTTTTAGTTACTTCCCTCAATTCTGTCTCCAGCTTCTGCAGCTGTTCCTAAGGCACAGAGTAAAGAAAAGACACGGATTCAGTTATAGGAGTTTGGAAAGCAGAGTAGCATTCATTTTCAACACCTAATAATTTGACACAGTGATAGGAGTTTCCCATTTCTTAATTAACTAAAGCTCCATAAGTTTTATCCCTCAGTCTGCCAAAGATTGCTTTGTATTGAGTACACTTGATCCTCCACTGGCATCTGTTCAGCCTGCTGCTCTGCCCCTAATTTGTGTCAAAGTAATGCAGACCTGGAATTAGAACTGCAGACAGCACAAGGTGGAAGATACCCATTTATTCTTTTCATATAATTGCAATAAAACAGAAGGTTATTCAAAATTAGATCTGTGTTTTACAAGCTTCTGCACTGAATGCAACACCAGAAAAAGCATTCAGAGAACACAACAGCACGTTTTGCTGAGTGACCAGCTCCTGCAGAGCGTTGGGCAAGTAAAACTCCCACACACTTGGAAATTTTGGATGCACAAAGAGCCTTGGGTAAGTTCCAAAGCAATAAATGAGGCTGAGGGACTGCATCTACAGACAATCTGCCTGGAACGGTGTGATGTGCCAATCCATCAAAATACAACGGATAACTGCACGCTCCCTGGGTTTGCTTGGACCCTTTCACAGGAATTTTGTGTTAATACCAAAACCTCACTGGCTTTGAAGTTACACTGGCAGCAAGGAATCATAAAAAAAGGAAAACAAATGATTCTGCCTCCCCACCCCAATAACTTAAATCATGAGTAATAATAGCAAGTCATTAAGCTTGAAATTAAGTTCCAAGACATTGGCATCTGTTCAGTGGAAGTTACCTGGATTTCTAAAATGTGTTTCAGCAAGGGAGCAGGAGGAGCAACATCTCCTTCAGGAAGTGGAATATCTGCTTTTTTAATTTCTTGTACTAAATACCCTGGAGTGTGAAGAAAAACAGAATCAGAGAGGAAACTGCATTGCCTGCACTTCCTAGAGTGCTGCAGAGTTGACCTTCAGCTGCTCTTGATGGTGCTAATCACACTGCAGCATCAAGCCCTGGCTATTTTATTCATTCATTTTAGCAACAGTGCACACACAGAAGTCTTCAAAAATGAATATTTTAAAGAGTGGTGGGGATAAAATACACAAACTATTCCTGCCTTGGAAGTCTGCAGAAGTAAACAAACTTCAGATGCTTCTCTTTCCCAACAAGTATTTTCTAAGAAGCTTTTACCATCTCACAGAACCTCTTTGTTGCTGCACGGTGCCACTTTCTGCTCTTGGTGCAATTGTGTCACTTTCTGCCAGAAACAGACACGCTGCTCACTGACCCATATTTGGAATAAAAAGTATTCAAACAAAGCAGCTTAAGCAACCTTGACAACAAATGCAACTCACACTGGGCAGGGGGACTGCCAAAACAGCTGCTGGCATGACTAGCACATGCCTCTGAGGAGAGATTCCAATCAAAGGAATCCTTCAGTTGTAACTTTTCCTCAGGATACACTGAAGACATCTGCAACTGGACTGTAATGCTCTGCATACCCTTCTCTATTCATTAACTACCATGAGAACACAATTATTAATAACTTGAGGTATTTTTGAGGGTGCCAGGAAAATCAACAGTATTGAGTTACACAACATGAAAAACCAGGGAATATCTTACACGATAAAGCTTCCCTTTTCCTAGCAGAGTTTAAAGCAGTAAAACTGAAACAGCCTCATCTATTTATCAGCAACACATTAGCAACCGTTCTTTACCTCTGTGCTTAAAAAAACTCCCAAATCTATATTTAGTGTAAGTAAATTTCACACTTTCAAAACCTGGGAAGGTTAAAAAAACCTGCAGCTGAAACCTTCACAGTAGTGCCACTCTGGTAATGCCACAGGTGAGAAACAGCAGACATGAAAATAGAGCTCACCAAGTATTCTTTCCATTTCTTCACATTTCTTCACTTCATTCACATATTTTCTCTGAAACACACTCACATTTGGGTTAAGCTGAAGGAGAAGGACAAAATGCTTATTAGGCATTTGAAATAGCAACCTCCCCTAAGAAACCACAGCTGTTCCTGCAACTTCCTGGAGACAATTTCCATGAGCTCTGTGCTCTAAGTGCTTTTCAGCTGAGAAGGCACAAAAACCTAAAAAGATTACAAAGTCTCCAAAAAGGAAACTTGGTTTTATTAAAGCAGAATTATTCATGCCATTGGCTACTTTTAATCAAACAAAATAACAAGATCAACTCTAGAAACCATCCTTAGTCTTATTTTGACAGTTTTAAAATACTGCTTAATGACTTCAAATTAACAAACCATTTTACAAATTTGTTGTGATGCACTTCTAATCTACTTGAAATATTAAATTTTACCTCCCCATAATATGAACATGCAATATCTCTGACTACTTATGCAGCTATTAAATCAAAACCACTAATGCATTATTTCTACAATAAATGGTGTATCAGGTAACTACAATGACATCAAAATATTAAACATACGCTCATGTAATCACTCTTACAGATCTGCCTCCTCCTCCCTGCCATATTTACTAACTAGCTGTTCATTTAAGTCTTCCCAGCTTTCTCTGCAACGATTTTGCAAGCTACATTTCTAACTTATATATGGAAGACATTCCAAAGTCTCAGTAAGCAAGCAAAGATCATATAATTATGATGAGACAACGCAGAGACTCGGCTAATTATTGCCCAACCCAACTTTATGTCAGGCAGGCAGGCAGGGAGTTTCCTGCAGGGTGAAATGCCCCTCCAGGAACAGGAACCTGTGATCAATAACCCCAGAGAGCGGGTGCTGCTGTGGGTGTCAGTGGATGGATGGATCCACCAGCTGAGCACGCTCAGGCTGAAGGCAGCGAGGCTGCAGGTGGGTCAGGGGCTCTCCCGTGGGATCTCGCTGCAAATAACCCCAAATTTAAGCTACTCCAGTGAGGAAGGTGGGATACAGCCATCCCAAAGCATTCCTCCCGAGAGCGCCGGGCAGGCCGGGGCTCCACGCTCACTTCGCATCGCTCATGGCACCCACACGGGCGCGTTCCGGTGCCACCTCTCTGGGTGACCCTGCCTTGGCAGGGGGTGGGACTGGATCATCTCCAGAGATCCCTCCCAACCCTATCAATTCTGTGATCCTGCTTTCAGGCGACTGCCACACAGGGACGGGCCGTACACCTGCCTGCGGGAGTCGGGAATAAAAGCGGTTTCCACCGCCTCATCGGGGCCAAGCCCACACAGTCCCGACGGCGGCCCCGGGCCCGGCTCGGCCCTCACGCCGGGCCCCTCAGGGTCCCCGCGCTGTCCCGCAC
>WEIU01001422.1:77644-95304 GCA_013389925.1 Aegithalos caudatus
CGGGGGCGGCGATGGGCACGGACGGTAACGGGGGCGCGATGGGCACGGACGGTGACGGGGGCACGGACGGTAACGGGGGCGCGGGGCAGCCCCGGGAGCGGCCGGGCAGAGCCGAGCCTGACTCTCCCCGCGTCGCTTTTCAGACTTGATCGAGACGTTCAGGGCGCAGCTGAGGGACGACCCCGATGTCGCCTCGGCCGTGGCCGCCATCCGCGCTCTGCTGGGATTCCTCAAGCAGGACCGAGGTGGGTCCGGGTGTCCCCGCGGGGACCCCGCCTGAGCCCCGGCTGTCCCCAAGGCCAGGCCCTGACCACGCGTCTGCCTCTCCCCAGGAGAGACCATCCAGGGCCTGCGGAACAGCCTGCGGGACGCCATCGACACCCTGTCGCGGGTGGACTCGTCGGTGGCCGTGTCCTCCGGCGGGGAGCTCTTCCTGCGCTTCATCAGCCTCACCTCGCTGGAGTACTCGGTAAGGGCCGCCCGCTCGGCCCCGCCGCCGCTGCGGGAGCCGCCGGCCGCTCAGCGGGAACCCCGCTCTTTCCCAGGACTACTCCAAGTGCAAGGAAATCATGATCGAGCGCGGGGAGATCTTCCTGACCAAAGTCTCTCTGTCGAGGAATAAAATCGCCAAGCTGTGTCACCCTTTCATCAGAGATGGGGCTGTGAGTAGCCGGGGCAGGGTCGCTCCTGTTCGCTTTTGCTGTTGCCGGCAGTGAGGGAGGGACAGGACGGGCGAGGAGTGTGATGGGGGCTCCTGCACGACCTTGTTCTGCACAGCAAGCCACTGCTAACGAAAGTAAAGGTTTCCCGAGGCTCGGCAAAAGCGGTTTGTGATTTTTTTTTTTGTCCTGGCAGCGAATACTGACACACGCCTACTCCAGGGTGGTCCTCAGGGTGTTGGAAGCAGCTGTGGAGTCCAAGAAGCGATTCAGTGTTTATGTCACTGAATCCCAGCCTGATGAAGCAGGGCAAGTGTTCATTAATTTGGTTTTTATCTTGGTTAACAGGGTAAGTTACACCTACCATCCAACTTGTCCTGCCCTAAGAAAAGCTGCTAGGCCTGGTTGGAGCATTTTAAACGATGGTGTAACTCATATCACATTATTCTGGACAAGTGAGAAAAAATCTAAAAAATATTGGTAATTAACTTTCCATATCAATATTCTAATTAGTGTTACGTAGGTTTTTCCTCAAAGGTTTACAAACTTTTGGGCAGTGCCAGGCAGCCTACTTTTCCCTTTGGAGATGGGAAACAACTGCTTTATAATTCTTTAGGAAGTTGGCTAAAATAATCAGTATTATGCTAATCATAGCAAAATAAAATATACAGCTAACAATGTCATTTAAAGATGCCAGATAATTCCTTCAGAGCTGATACTGCTCTGTAGGTGAAGGAGTAAACCCTGAACACTGGGTAATACGTGTGACTAACAACACAAAACAATTCCCTCCATTTCTATACAAGAACTCATTTTCTGTTCTACCAGCAGGGGAATGGGGGCAGTCACAGGCTTCAGTCTTTCAGACAATATTTTCCTATCATTGTCTTAAAAAAAAAAAATATTAAGGTCCAAACATTTTCTTTAATAGGCAAAAAATGGCAAAAGCCCTGAGGAAGTTGAACATCCCCGTGACTGTGATTCTGGATGCTGCAGTTGGGTAAGTCTGGTGATAAATTTGAATATTTTTCATCAAAAAATTACTTTGATAGTAAGACAAAATAAACTTACATGTAAGCAGCTTGTTCAAACTCCAGGGCTGTTACTTAGTTTGTCATAGTCACCCAACAGGCCAAACGAGGTGCAGCTTGAGGTGCACAATTAGAATGTGTCAGCTACAACACAAACGTTTCATTTTGCACGCTGGAATGAAGGAAAGGACCAGACCTAAGAGCTTGTACAGATCTGTAAAAAAGAACTGAGGTGCTAAACAAAGAGGCCACTTCTTTTCCTAATTTTCGTAAGTGTTATCATTTTGTGGTTTCTGAAGTTGTTTGCTAAATTACCACTGCTTAGTACAAGCCCATTACATGAGAAAAGAAACAATTACAATAAATCTGAACATTCCAAGTTAAGAGTTCAGCTTCTTCCAGCATTTACACAGTTGCCAGGGTCAGCTATGGCTGGGGAAGTTATGGCAACTTAATATTCCTGCACTCCAAGGATGTGTAACAGCAGTGGACTTACAAGAGGTAGATGAAACTAGTGCAGAAAATTGAGAGATAGTTTGAATTACTCATTTCTGTTCTGTTCAGCGAGTCATTTGTCCTATAATCCTGTGTGGCTTGGATTTTTTCTCCCTTTCAACAGCTACATTATGGAGAAAGTGGACCTGGTGTTAGTTGGTGCTGAAGGTGTAGTTGAAAGTGGAGGCATTATCAACAAGGTAATTCTGAGTTTCTTACATCATTCTGTAAACTCTCAACTTTTAAAGTTTGACTTCTTTGAAGCATTTAAAGCTCTTTTGAAAAGTCTCTTGCATTTGGATTTTATCCAGTAAATGTCTGTTAATTGTTGGAAACTGGGCAATATTGTCAGGCAAGCACTGAGTCTGCAATGTTGTTTTCCATCTGTCTCCACAGATTGGCACCAATCAAATTGCTGTGTGTGCCAAAGCCCAGAATAAGCCATTTTATGTGGTAGCAGAAAGCTTCAAGTTTGTAAGACTCTTCCCTCTCAATCAGCAGGATGTCCCTGACAGGTTTAAGGTAAGAGAAACTCAACTTCCATCTTACCCAGCTAAGGTGCACTCTGGTGTGTCTGAAAATTTATCTTGTAAGCATCTCTGATTATCTGGATCTCTCTGCTGTGGGGTAGTATGGGGTTACTCCATGGTACAGTCAGGCCATAATTTGTCTTGACACTGATACTCTGTTCCTAAAGCAGTTCCTTTAGGGCACAGCAGCAGCTGAGGGTAATAAGAAACAGTTAAACCAATAAACTCCAGAACTACACATGGGACTTTTTACACAAGATAAAAGAGCTGAGACCAAGGTGGCACCAGTCTGTGCACTTGACTTCCTTCAGTTATACCACAAACATCTGCTTGAGGCTGCAGCACTGCTCTTGCCCAAAAGAAGATTTAACTTGCAGTTGTGTAGTAATTCATGTTCTCTGTTTCCTTCTAGTACAAGGCAGACACTCTGAAAACGGCTCAGAACCTAACAGAGGAGCACCCCTGGATTGACTACACCTCCCCATCGCTGATCACACTGCTCTTCACAGACCTGGGTGTGCTGACTCCCTCTGCTGTCAGTGATGAACTCATTAAACTCTACCTGTAACCAGAGACTCCTGCACGTGCTGTGCCATCTGCAGAACTGTCAGGGTTCTAAGAACTTGCAGGGTGATCCATGAACATGGCAAGGAAACGCCATTAGAAGGATTAACGTAATTATGGACCACTGTTGAAAAAATTCCCAAAGTTATTACAGCTTCTAAAGGATGCAACTAAATTATTTTAAAGAGGGGTGGAGTATTTTGATACAGCAAAATAAAATCCCTTATGGTGTATCCAGACTCATTCAGAGGTGTGCAGTTACTTATCTGTAAAAAAAACAGAAATAAAACATGCACAAGGCTGCTGATGGAAACCTACAGCTCCTGCCACACCAGTGCTGCTTTTAGCTTTGTTCTCAACAACTGCAGGCTCTGTGTCTTCAGGGATGCCAGGTCTCTCTATGAAGAAATTAGATCAGCTCTGTTCTCTGTATCATTTTATAGAAATCCAGTTTTATTGAAATAAGCAGTGTTTTAATGTAAGAATGTGGTCAGAGTCACTGTCAGCCTTCAGACTCCACGTCCTCAACAGTTTCTGCTTTGAGCCTTTGGTTGCCTGTCAGTTTTTTCTCAAACTCTTCTTCACTAATTTTTCCCTTTTTTAATCTTTTCAAGAGTCTTGTGTCATTCAGCAACTCTTCCATATCCTCATCTTCAATATCAGAGCCCTGTTGGAAGTTGAAAACAACAAATTAAACACAACACCAAAAGGTTTTCCTTCTATACAGTTGAGCACAAGAGAAGATTACAAGTCAAAGTTTGCCAGGAATATCCAAGCAGGAAATAATATTCAATTCCTACCCAGGCCACTGTAACTCTCAGCTACACTTGCTGCAAATTGACAAAAGCACCCTCAGGCCACACTTCTGCACCTCTGAGAAATAAAAATCCTATTACTGACCAGCATCAGTGCCGAGAAGTTGTTTTAATGTTTGGCTTTAAAAACCTCTATAATTTTTTAAGCTTTGCTTGTCCAAGTCCTTAAAAGTTATTTTAGAGCCATCAGTTCCACCACACTGAAATCCAGGGCTCCCTGCCCTTGCAGACTACAGTAATCACTTGCAGTTTAAGGGAATGGACACAGTTACCTCTTCACGCTTCCTCTTCGCTGTTACTTTCTTTTTCTTCTCCCTCTTGGCTTTCTGCTTTGACCATGCTTTGTTCTTTACAAATTTCTTTTTCCCTTGATTTTCCTCTCTTTCTTTTCTTTGTTCTTCTATTTTCTTTTGTCTCTCCTTTTCTCTGTTTTTATCCTTAAATGAAATGGAGTCTGTATTGACAGTGACTGGAGTAAAGTCTGGAAAACATTTTCCCCTTAGTTCAGGCATCTTTGGCATTTTTAACAATGCAAAACCTCTGGCAAGACTGGCAAAATCCAGATCTGTTGAAATAAAGATTATAAAGTCAGTTTCTTGCTGGATAAAAAGTTAATCTAACTGAGAAAGGAAAGAAAAAGTCAACATTATTTTACTGTATTGTTTGCACCCTATACCTTAATAGTAGCAACAATACTAAGTCACTTTTACTTGTGCTCTTATCAGTGTGGTCAAGATCCATATTTAAATGTTTTCTCTTGAAACATGATGCTTGAAAAAAAATAAGAGGTTTATCAAACTCTGATGGTGCAGAAAGTAAATGTGAGATCAAAAATCAGAAGCTGAAGCTTGTAGACAACACCACTGTGCTTCTGTTATCTGAGAACAACAGTAAGAGGTACCAGGCCTGCTGGGAATTACCTTTGATCCTGAAGATCAGATTACACTCGTGTTTGGCATAAGCCTGGACATAAGACACAAAGGCTTTCATCCCTTTCTCAAACACTGCCCTGTCAGCCAGAGCCATGGACTTCAGCTTGGGGAGAAGATCCAACACATTCGGCTGCAGTTTCATTTCCTGCATGGGACACTGGGAACCAGAAAATAAACAACAAAACCAAAGGAAAAGTTCAAGCAAATGATGTGAACTGCACTGTGAAACCTCAAACACACACTTCTTGCCCAGTTTATCCTCAGTCAGCTTTGAGCCCCTTTCCCTTTGGTCACTCAACACACACAGCTGCCCATCAGCCCCCCAGAGCAGCTCCTGGCCCAGCAGAGGAGTTCTGACACTGCAGCTCCACAGAGGCAGCATCTTCATCTCCTGCTTTGTCAGCCTCTGGTCTCATTAGGAGGTGTCCAGAGAATTCACACAATTAATTCCACAAATGCAGGAGCAGGCATGGGGGATTGTAAGGAGTTAGAAGAGCAGAGAGGCTGCAGGGTGTGAGGTGCTGGTAAGGCAGCACTGCCCTCCTGCAAATGCTCAATTTACACCCTTAGGAACAAAAGGCCTTTCCTTACTCATTGCATCACATGTTCCTCTTACAAACCCAATGGGTAACACTGGAGCAATCATGTTCCAGCTGCATTTGGGGATTAATAAGCAGCTCTTATCTTTTAATTCTGCACCTCTGCTAAAACATTACCCACGTGTATGACCCCAAGTTCTACAAATTCTGATTTCAAAGCTCCTATCAGCAGCTCTGTGCCCTTGCTCTTTCCTGCTTTGGGGTAGGATAAAAGCCTACTGACCTTTTGGTTGATTGAGAGAAAGTTAATGTAGGATTCCTCCATGGGCAGCAGAAACACCAGAGCACTGCCCACGTTGCCGATGCGCGCCGTGCGACCGCAGCGATGCACGAAGGCGCTGAAATGGAACAACCCAGCACGAGAGCTCAGCTTCCTTTGGGAGCATTGGGAAGCAGAGGGCAAATCCTCTGGGATGGGAAATGCTAAACTAAACCAACAGCAATTAGCAAAGTGTAACACAAGAGACTTGTGGCAATCCCACTCAGTTGTTAGGCTAAAGCAAGGGGTGTCTGTTTAGGGAGAGAAGTTCAAGTTGCAGGAAGAATTATGACAGCAAAAGTTAAAATCCATGGAAAAGCTCCTTTGCTGTGAGCTCTCAGTGTACCATTACTTGAAGAGCTCTGTCCCTGCTCTCATCTCTGTTCTTCACTCCACCTATGTAATTCTCACACAAAGCCTTAGCCCAGAGTCACCTCTGCACAGAGGTGACAATCACCCACCTGACTGGCACACACACACCAAAGTCAGCTCAGCTCACAGCAGTGACAACAGAACTGCACTGTCTCAGCCTCCCTTGCTCCTGCAGTACTTTGTGTGTTCTCTCAGATTAACCTCAGGAAGTGATTAAATGTGTTTTATGCAGTTTTTTGTTCCTAACTGACAGCTGAACAGCACAGTAGCAGGAGCACACAGAAAGAAAAAGGATGTCAGGATGTGAAGCTGTACCTGGCACTGCTGGGTGGGTCATACTGCAACACCCAGTTCACTTCTGGAATGTCAATGCCACGGGCCATCACATCTGTGCACACCAAAATGCCCCTAGGAAGAAGAAAAAGTGTATTTTCATTAAGCTGTCATTTGAGAAGAGCCAGCCTCCTCACAGCTGGGTGTTCTGCACCTTCACTGGAGAGGGAGGAACAAAGCACTTTAAAACACGGGTTTTTAAGAGACAAAATATAAAGTAATTGCAGCTTTCACCCACTACATAGCATTATGAAAATTGTTGTGATTTATATTACATTTCTAAGACAAGTCAATTCCCTATTACAAATCCAAGTTTTAAACCAGCACTGCATCTACCACTGAATGTATTATAATGAATGTTGAAATAAAAGACTTAAGACTTGAGCAACTGCCACGCTGCTCTTTCCAACAGGTGTTCTTAAAATCTGCTGGTAATCATTTTTTATCATAATATAAAAAGCTAAAACTCAGGTTTCATGCAATAGAAAAAATGACAGTTGAGGTAAGAGTTTCTTAACAGCATCCTGCAAAGCTGCCAAAGAACATTTCCCTGTGGGTAGGTTACAGCACTGTGTTGCCATGTTCTTGTTCATTCACTAATGAAGTAATATCCTGGGTTTCCACTCTGGTTGCTAATCAGGAAAAGCTTCTTTTTGCTACCAATTTGTTTAAACATCAGGGTTAATGTGTGACTGTAGCAAGTGACAGTGCAGTGTGCTCACCTCCTGTGCTGCCACATGGATTATCTAAAGCAGGGTGGAGATGCTCCAGTCACATTTTCCCTTTGTCTGTGGTCACACTTTGGGTACCTCAGCACAATTTGTAATATTATCAATTCACTCAGAACCAGCCTAGAGCATCCTGAGCCATCCTTCCACACTAAGCAGCAGAAGAAGAGTCAGACAAAACCACCTCCCCCTCACTATTTTGCCTTCTCACTATTCCCACCTTCTTACCCTGGGAGCTTCCGAAACTCTGTGAAAATCCTGTTACGTTTGTGCTTCATTTTCCCATGGATGCTCATGATTTTCACCTGTTTAATTAAGGATTCCAGAGCCTTCCCATAGTACTCCACACAGGCACACGTGCTGTTGTGGTAAAGACAGGCATAAAAGCAAAAGGTTGTGCTGCATTTTTAATCAGGTTTAGACAGTCAAGCTAGAGTTTCCCAAGCTCTTTCAAAAATATACACTATTTTTATTTAAAACATGCACATAAGTTTCATAATTAATACACAATCATCTCTAATATCTTACTTTAAAAGTGCATTAAATTTATGTTTTGCTTAATAACACAATCCTGACATGAAGCAATGATTAATCTCTTTTTAGGCACCATATTCTAAAAAACAACTCTCAAAATTAATCACTTTGAAAATAGCTGCGTCTTTTACAACAAAGGGCAGAGGTTTGGAATTTAAGTAATTAAACACCAAGCTGTTCTCACAATGAAACACCACCAGAATTACCTGAAAAAGACCAGATGTTTTTCCTGTTTGTGCTGCCGAAGAAAATGCACCAGCTGGTTAAATTTTTCATCTGCCTTGCAGATCTGAAAAACGCAAGAGAAAAACGTAAGAAAATGGACTCTGTTAACGTGATCCTAAAGTGATCAAGACTCAAAATCTCATTGCTAGGACCAGGAAAAAAGGACAGGGAACAGGAGGCTCACACCATGTAATAGTTCTCCAGGCGTGTGGGGGTTTTCTGGGTGTTGCTGGCCGCCACTCCCTTCTCCTTGACCGAGATGCGGACGGGGTTCCGCAGGCCCGCCCTCACCAGGTTCTCCACCTCCTGGGTCTGCGTGGCTGAGAACAGACCCGTCCTTCTCTGCTTGGGCAAAAAGTCCAGAATGGCATTTAAGCTGCAAGGAAAGCACATGGAAAATGTAACTGTCCCCAGGCCTCCCTCGGGAAGGGGTTGAATTGTTGGAGTTTACAAGCAAAACAGGCTCTGTTATCACATCTCAAACTTCTATTGGAATAATTATCTTAACTCTGAGAGAAACAGAAAAGAGAGATCAAAGCTTATTGGTGAAAGGGTTTTAAGCCGTTCTGGTGTGTGAATAATGGTATTTAACCATGCATTAGCAGAGATATGCTAACATAGATCACAACAAAGGGAACTCTGTATTCATCCAGGCTCCACATTTCCTGATTCTCTTCCCCCTTAGCGACTGCTTTGTGCAGTTACAGAGCAAAGATGAAAGAACAGAACAGAACAAATCCAGCTTTGGAGGCCTCATTCCCATCTATCACACATCAACTCATTGAAAACTGCACGAGAACCCCCAGGATTTATTATTCCAATACCTTGCTTCAAAGCCCATATCTAGAAGTCTGTCTGCCTCATCCAAGACCAGCACATCCAAAGTCTTGACACATCCTGCGAGGTCCAGCCCGTCTGCTTTCCTCCTGAACAGATCCTGCAGGCGGCCCGGGGTGGCCACGATGATGTTCCCACTGTTGGGGCACACACAGAGCAATTCCCCAGCTGCAGGGTGAGGAATTGGGGAGAATTCCTCATGTTGTTAGCACAGCATAGCCCTGCCCTGTGTTCTTCAGTAAGCAATTTCATTTGGTCACTTTGAACTGCATCCATATTTCAGGTGCCACGGGATGGGGGGGAATGCCCAGGTGAAAGCAGATCCCCTGAGGCAGCAACAGTTTAGAATATAAACACAATATAAACAAGAAAGCAACCTAAGGAAATATTTGGTAGCTCCATGCAAATAGGATTCCTTCCAAACCCCACCATCAGTATCAGCACCCAAGAATTTCAGGATTAATGAGCAGGGAGAAGTAAAATATTCACTGCAGGCACTTTTCAGCTCTGTTCTTCACCCAAAGAGCAGATAAACGGTGCTGATGTCACACAAGAGCCTCCCTCCATGCTGTACCTCACTCCAGGAACAGCCCCACAATTTCCCAGCTCACCCCAAAAAGATCCTGGCAGCACCATCCCAGCAGGAGCACAGCTCTGGGCTGAAAACCCCAACAAGGAGGAAAGCACAGCTCTGAGACACTGACAAACAAACTCACCCATGCTCCTTAAACTTCTCCACATCCTCCATGGGGTTCCTGCCACCAATGAAAAGGATCTGACTAAAACAATAAACCAGAAAGATTTGGGTCATCTTTAAGTGTTGCTGGTTCACTATTGACTGAAGGAACTGTGGGCATGGAAGGGATGAAGTTCACCCACCTGAACATGGGGAAGTGTTTTGTGAAATGTGACAGCACCTCATCGATTTGAATGGCCAATTCCCTCGTTGGTGTGATAATTATAGCTCCAACCTGCAGGAAAAACAGGAATTGGTGGGGAGAAAAAAAGAAAAGATTTGGGCAGAATCCTCCCTTTCAAGCTAAGTGAGTATGAGCCATGATTTTGAGCCATGGTTTCAAACAAAACATTTCCACAGAAACAGAATGAAGTGTAAAAAAAAAATCAAAAAATGTCTATGAAAGGCTTTGTATCAATGTGTAAAATACCCCTGCTCAAAGAACAGCACCTAATAATGGCATTGAACAGCAAATGGCAGTGAAGTTCCCTGCACACTAAAATGCATTCAAGGTCAATGGATGCTAAAAAGCATTCAAATCTCACTTGCAGTGTATTCCATATTTTGGGACATTTTTCTAACTGCTCTGACCTGTTCTGACCATATAAAAGAGAGGCTGTATCTAAGTGCAAAGAGAGCACACCAATTTTATTTCCAGGCTTTAAACAGTTTATTATTATAGTTACATCCAAGAGCTGAGCACACTGGCACTCTGTGTGTAGGCATTTTTTCTTATGGATACTTTCCTCAACTCTTATTGGCACATCATAAAAATATACTCAGTACTGAATATCTTCATCTCACCTGCATTTTCTTTAATTTCTCTTCCCGTCTGAGAAGAATTTCCAGTATGGGAATCACAAAGGCCAAGGTTTTCCCACTGCCTGTGATCTGCGAGAGTGGAAACAGCATCAGCCCTCGCTCAGCTCCAGAGACAAGCCTGGAAAACCACGAGCTGGACGCGAAAAAGCACTCACCGCTTCTGCAGCCACATCTTTGTTACTCATGAAGAGCGGGATGGTCGCAGACTGAAAAAAGACAAGCATCACGTGAGCAGATGATAAATCTCGGAGGTGAAACTCCTCCGAGACATCGCTGTGAACATCACCCAAGCAGAACCGGTGCGAAATTCGCGGATGCGGCTTCTCTCGCTGCTACAGGAGCCGGTGACTGCCGCCACCGCCACCGGCCCCGGAGCGGCCCGGGCGCTGCTGACACCGCCCGCGCGTTCCTTCCTCAGCCCGGCCTCCCCTTCCCCCGGAGTGCCGCGGGTGCCCCGCACCTGCACCGGGGTCATTTGGTGGAANGGGCACCTCCCGTTCCGCCGCACATCAGTTCCGCCGGCACCCGTGGTAAAACAACAAATTTTGGATTTAGCAAAAAATTCCAGTTTTCATGGAGAGCTGCCTATCGCAGTGAGTACTTCTGAGGGTCTTACAGCAGCGCTGTGCCACCCGAGTGCCCAGAACTTAAGAGGTACGTTCAGAGTTAGCTGATGTTTATTCTACCTGCCCCCAAAGTGGACTCTGGATAAATTCCTGATATTCTAAGAGAGCAGGGAATCACAGCATCGCTAGAATTGTAAGAAAACTCTGGAGCCATCCAGCCCGAGCCTCCTGCCAAGACAGGGTCACCTGGAGCAGGTGAAACAGGAACAATTCCAAGTGGGGTTGGAATCCATGACTGCCCCAGGCAGTTCCAGGCCTCTGCCATCCTTAATGGAAAGTCCTTCCTCATGTTAATATGGAAGTTCTTCTGGTTTAGTTTATGGCCATTACTAAACAAATAATTTATAAAATCCCCTTTGTGTTAATCTGTACTTCCTAAGGTATCAAAGAAAAAAAAAAAACCACAAAGCTGCTGGTTTGTTTTTTTTTTTTTAAAGAATTTGTTTATTTATCGAACCTGGGTCATATTTAGATTCACGAGCAATTTTTAAATGTACATCTTAGAATTCAATTTTCAGTGTTTTACACAAAAATATTGGCACACAACAGTTGCAATAAGGTGTAACAGCCACCTCTCTGAAGAACTGCTGCAAGTGTTTGCCCGAGGTTGAAAAAACTTTACCTGGAACATGAAAACCTGTAACAAATTTTAAATTAATTGTACAAAACTGTTGTGTGTTACTTGTAGAGGCTCCCCCCTGGAAAAGACCCCACCCCACCCCCAAAAATGATTACAACTAATATACATCAGTCACAACATAATCCTGGCTCAGCACCCACATCAGACGCTTCTTGAATTTTTAAACCAATCATCAGATAACTGAGGAAAGTAACTTTATACAAAAACAAAACTACATGTGCCTGAAAAAAGAAAACACACCAGTATTTAGCATTATGCTAATTCTGATCAGATCATGGCAGAGTTTGCCACTGCACTTAAATACAAGGGCTGCATAGCGTGGATTAAACCCCCAGAATCCGGAACCCTTTGGCCTCAGGAATCCAGATTTCCTGAACAATTCTGCCCTGGGCACTGGGCAAACAGTCTGAGCTTTGGACCTGCAAAAGCCAAAGGGTTCACCAGTGTTTGCCAAGACACTGCACACAATTGGCTTCCAAATAAAACCTTTGAGAGACTAAAAACCGTGTAAGGAACATTTGGTGATGAGCAGAGAAAAAAAAAAACAATTTAATATCAACTATTTAATTAAAAAGAACTTTGGGAAGAAGTTGATATCATTAAGACAAGTTGCTGATGACCACCTTTCAGATAGCAACTAGGTATGAATTTTAACCTTTTCCTTGGCAGTTTCTGTGAGTGGAGAAGGGATTATTTCAGTTTTGTACCACCTACTGCAGGGTTAAGGATGGAAGAATGCAAACAGTCACGTTAGGGCCTTGTACCGTTTCCCTGGACAGAACTGCAAGTGCTTATGGAAACAGGGAAAAAAGTTAGAAAAGACAGAAGAGCTTTGTTACCACGGTGAGTTACAGAGTTTGCAGCTTGCCTGGACCTCGCTTAGCACACAGACTGGGCAGATCTCAGTGGAAAAAAATGATGCCAATAAAGTGACAAGATTTCAGCACAGCTTTTGCTACGGAAGATATATAAAAACAAATTTTTTTTCTTAACTAGGAAGGAACAGAAGCAAATAAGTTTTACAGTTCAGTAAAGAGGGTTCAGAAACTAAATGACTTTTTTTGTTTGTTTGTGACCAGGATGTTTGGTAGAGAGTGAACTGAAATCCGTGACCACAGCAGGATCTTACACCACCCTTCGGACTTCAAAAAACCTCTTCAGGTAGTAGATTTGTCCCAGTGTCATGGCAACTAGTACAAGGGCTTCAAAGAATGACCAAAGAACCACTCTGCTGTTTGTGTTGTCATTAACTGTTGGGGAAAAAACAAAAAAGAAAACAGTAGTGAGTAACAAAGCATTTAAACTTAAAGCATTCTGCCAAGAAACTGCAGCAGTGCACACGAAGCACTGGGTTTGTGTCAGGTGTCCCACAAGGGCCCTGCAGCCCCAGGGATGAGATCTGAGAGGAGATTTTTCTGAAGAGTTCATTTTTAAACCCACTTTGGACATATATTGCAGCATCTTTCTCTATTCTGCCCACCCTTCTGGCCTCTGAGCTGCCAAACAAAGCCTCTTGCTTTTTCAGTCTCAGAGTCAAGCAGGGAACTTCTGGTCTCTGAAGGGTCACCAACTTTGGTTCTAAACATTCAGATTTTTCTTAAATCAGACCACTAGTAACAAATGTCACAGAACTGGAGATATTCATAGCTCCAAATAATTGAGGAGACAGTGGTTTTATATAATGTTGTGTTTTCATATGAAAAATACTTGTCCTTGATTCTCACCCATGAAAGTGACAGCAGTTCTGTTCTATTTCAACAAAACATTTAAAAAGACTTTGGCTCAATTCTTAAACCACATCCATTTCAAGGGTGAAGTGACACTTCAACCAAAGCCTGGGAACCAAATCATGGAACGGTTTGGGTTGGAAGGGACCTTAAAACTCATCCAGTCCCACTCCCTGCCATGGACAGGGACACCTTCCTTGGGCACCTGCAGGGATGGGGCAGCCACAGCTTCCCTGGGCATGCTCACAGGGAGGAATTTTCCCCAGGATCTGATCTCAACCTCCCCTCTTTCAGTTTAAAACCATTCCCTCCTTGTCCTGTACATGTACATGTCTGTGTACATGGATTAAATAATGTAATCACCGGTATCTCCATGAATACACCATTCAAACAACTGCAGAATTTCCATCACTTAAGCAAATGTTATTTTGCATAACAACCCCCATTACATGAGGGGAAGCCAATTGAAAGATGCCTGCAAGCAACACCTACATTCTTTACTCTGTGGGCAGGCCCTTCAGGATTTCAATGATTCTTTTTTAAGTCATTTGGAATAGCTTCCATGGGCTGATATCTAAAGGAAAGGTTCACTGGAGGGGGGAGAAGGCATTGATGGGGGTCAGACATACTTGCTCTATGTATTCTTTCACGGACTTCCATGTACTCCTGTTCGTGCTTTACAGCTGTCATGGCCACTGCTAACTCGTTAATCATCTCTTCTAGCTTGTTCTGATGAGCTGCAGAATAATTTCAGAAGCATCACAAAGTCTGTTAGTGATTGAAACAAAACCCATTTCAATGAATTTATGAGAAGTTCAACCTAATTTGCTGCTGCAGGAGGTCTGACAGTACAGCTGAACACTTCCTATCCTTACAGCCAAGTCCAGTTTCTGTAGCACCACCTTCCCTAAGGTGTCTCTATGGTGTTTAACAAGTGGGAAAACATTTCTCCACATCCCAAAAGGAGGAGACACAATTCAGGCTCACTACAGACCCCACATTTCCAGTGTGCACATACTTTTCCAGGAGAACAGAATGGAAGAATGCACAAGATCAATACCACACACTAAAATCTATTTTGCCAATATCATCCAATATATTCCAAGCAAATTATCTTAACATGGCAGCTTTTCCTAGTTGTTAAGCTTGCAAAAATAGAACGACTGAGAATTGAGCTCAAGATCATGATGCTGGCAAATCATGAGATCACTTTCTGAAGCAAAAAAATCACATCCTGTGATCTTCAAGTTTAGCTGAAACCCAGCATTCAGGGGGCACAATGCCCAGGGGCCTGGCACAGCCTGCACTTGTGGTGTGTTGTGAAAGCAGGAGAGGAGTTAAATACCAAACCAGAGCACAAAACCAGCCTGAGACAGTCCAGCAAATGGGAGGCTCAGAGATCTAAGATTTAGTGGCTGGACTGTCAATCACAGGATCTTTCTAGCACATCCATACTCAGAGAACTGTCCACTCACAAATTTATAAATTAGGCAAGTCATTTGCAAAGTTTTAAGCATCAGGTTGAGGTATCATTCCACAGACAATTCCTTGGGCAATCAGCTCTCTTTAAAAGTCACAAACCCCAACATATTTTCCTTTCAAGGGACATGGTTACTTGGAAGCTACCTTGCTACAGTTTTATTTGTGAATTAAGTGTTTCAGATCACAGTCTGAAAATAGAGATATTCCAAACACACACCTCGTGGGGAACAGAGGACCAGAGAATAACACTCATACAAGTTACAATTAAAATCTAAATGGTTGTGCAAACCACACTCACTCTCCTAATACCTCAAATCCCTTATTTTCATGGCCAAATGCTCATTGCAGTAAGTGCAGTTGATTAGTAAGAGAAGAAACTACAGTTGCAGGGACAGTCTAAAAACACTCCAAAAACTCACTTCAGAAAATTGTCTTACTGCACTAATATTCTTTACACCAGGTATATGTAGACTCAATAAGATTTAAGTGAGTCTTTAAAAAAGTCAGGTTAGGAATGTGCTACTTTTTAAGTGACATCAAGTGCTCAATGTCCAAGTTATTCACTTGCTAAAATAAAAACCAAGAATTTGTTGCCTTTCTAGCTATAGTCAATGATTTCTAAATAAATTTTATAATTTGCTATGCAATACATTCATTTTTTTTTAACAGCAAATGACAAGTTTCAGTTTTTCCCCTGATACATCAGTAATAATTCATGAGCTACAAGCAGCTTATTGCTTTTGATTACTCAATATCCCCTTTAGCAATAGAAAGCAAAGACTGCCAAAAAACATCCAGCATTATTGGATGTTCAGTGTTTTAGTTCAATTTCACCTACACTGGTTAAACCTTCTGCCAGCCATAAATAACCACCTGAAGTCAAACTGCCATGGCCAGTGCAAGGAGCTGATCCCAGGAGCTGCTCAGGGTATAAAACCTGCCAAAGGGAGCCTGCAGGTGCTCAGCATTGCTCAGAATCAGACCTTTGGGGTAGTTTATTAAAAAGACATTCTCATGCTCCAAACCAATGTTACAGAGAAAAAGCCAAGTTAGCTGTTAGTGAATGAACATGTGCCAGAGACAAGATGCTAAGGAGCTTTCAAAAAGCAATCCACATACCATCCCAGGTATCTCCACCACCTAGAGGAAAGTGTAAGAGATGAACACGGGTACAGGACAAAAGGCTGCAGATAAAACAGTCATTTACATGGCTACAGGAAAAGTTTTATATTAGCACATTTACCAACTAAGGCATGGAGAAGGCTACACAGTGCTGAGCCTACCAGGAATCAGAGGATGGCACTGCTGAAGGGCTAAAGGATGGAAGCATTAGTGTCTGCAGATGGTGATTTTGCCTCAAAACTGTGTAACCAGGTGTAAAAAACATCCACTTTAGCTGTGCAAGAGAACAGCTACTGACACCTGAAGGAACGGGGAGCCTGGGAGCCCTACTCAAGTTCACAAGTCATGCAAGGAGGGAGAAGCTCCTGAGTGGAGCTGGTTTCCTTCCAGGACTCTTCCTCACCTTCTGTCTCCATGTCCTGCCCCTTGGGAGCCTCCCCGATGTCGATGGTGAACATCACAATCTTGGGAGTCATGGTGGACATCCTGTTGCTGAAGCAGAACTTGTAAGTTCCATCCATGTGGGCAGCAAAGGTGTATTTTCCACTGGACTCTCGATCTCCTTTATAAATCCCTTTGTTATCGGGCCCTGTGATCTGTGGGGGGGGGAAAACAGAGGATCCCAGGTTTTTATTTCCAACACAGAGGTTTCCAATGCAGCAGCACAGCACTGCCAGCACGCCCTGCACTCTGCCAGGCACCAACACCATCTGTACTCTGCCTGCTCTGGCACACTTCAGTCTTTCCCTCCCACAGCTCACTGGTGCAGATGCCTGCACAGAAATCTCTTTTTAAAAATCCCACAAACTTCTTGGTGAAGTCACACAAAAGCCTCCATCCCTGGCCTTCTCTGCTTGAGATAAGCAGTCAAGAACAAGCAAACCACAAATCCTGGCTGTTTGTCAAATTAACAGCTGCTGGGGAAACCTTATCTCTGATGTCTGAAGGAAAACAAAAAGGAAAAAAAGACATTCTCCAATCGACTCCAGACACACAGTCGGGCATTGTTGCAGTTACCATTCCAAATGGACTGAAGGCCTGAGCTCTGAGCTCAGTTCTGAGGGTCACAGGGATCCTAAATTCCCATCCCACCAGGCCAGACTGCTGCTGAGCTTCCACCAGGGACACGGGAAGGGATCTCACAGCTTCCAGAGCCTGTCCTGGGTCATTTTCAGCTGCTACAGGACTCAGCCACAACTCCCACGTCTGTGATGTCCCAAAAAAAAAAAAGCTCTCTGCTCTTTAACACAATGAAAGCAATTCGTACTCAGTATTCTCCCCATTTGATTCCTCTTTGAAGATAAGTAATCGCTCAAAACTTTCCCGTTGCCAACCACCCAGATTAAAGCCAACACCTTTGCATTCAAAGGGGAGCACGCTGCTCCTCAACAGGCAGCACCTGATTCCAGAGAGCAACCCCGCTCATTCCTCCCGCCAAATAATTCCCGGTGCCGCGGCTGCACCGAGCGCAACGAGGCTGAAACCCCCCCGGGAAGCGCGGACAGAGCGAGCGGCACAGCCTCGTGCGGCAGTGCCAGGGGTGACACCCGCACAGGCAGCCGGGCCTGCCCGGGGCCGCCCACGCCGGGCCC
>WEIU01001422.1:98786-121694 GCA_013389925.1 Aegithalos caudatus
CGGGGCACGCGTGCGGTACAGCCCGGGCGGGCTCACGGGCTCTGCGCGATGCCGCCTTAGCATCGCCGAGGTTTTGGGCGTGTTGTTGTTTTTTTTGTTTCCTTCCCTTATGGAAGTTTCCTCCCTCCTTCCTTTTCTCCACCCCTTCCCCAGTCTCTGCATTTCCTTTCCCCGTGTCTCCCCGATCGGGACTCCTGCTCCATCCCGTCTCCTGACGAGAGAATAGTGCCGCTTCCTGCTAGGCCAGGAAAGGTCACTGACAAGAATACACTTTCCTCTCCGGAGCCGGGAATGATTTAGCAGTCTAGTTTTTCTGGCACAGACTTCGGGTTAGGCAAGTCATAGGAGAGAGACGGAGAACCAAATTATTTCAGGACAGAGTTAAGAGTAGGGAAGAGCACTCTGCCGGATTGCTGCTCCATCCTCTGATGGCAAGGTGTCCCTTGGCTCGTTCTGAGGTGATCATAGCGTTCCCTGACCCCACTCCCATTAAAGCCCGAGGTAGAGAGCATTCCCATGCCCTGTTAGCCTCTTATGGCAGGACAGCACGCTCCAGTTACTGCAGTTAAAGTGGCAGATCCACTCCTTAAACCATCCAGATAACTAATGGAAGAAATGGTTCTGGTAAATGACTATGCTAAATCATCACTGCTGCTTCGTGCCATTCCTGATTCCACATACAGAATCAGGATAAACAGGAGACAGGGGATTTCTGGAAGATAGACCCCAAACTTCAAGATTTGGCTTAACTGGTTAAATCCTAGTTTTATATTTTAAAAAGAGTCAGCTAAAGGACTTTCACTTAGCATATGGAACAAGAGTATGAAAAAAAAAAGGTCTAGAGAATATATACAAATATACTGGATATTTACCAAAGGCTGCAGTGAAGTGGATACTGAACTGACCCAGTGTCATTGTACAAGTTGTTCTATGGATGTTTCTGAAGTTCTTATAAGTGTTAAAAAGTTTCCTAAAGGTGTCAGCTGATCTCCCTGCCAGTCAACCACCTCTGCTCTGCTCTGCTCTGTCAGCTTCTCTGAGGGTCATGAAGTGGCTCAGGAAGTGTTTAAACAATTTACTTCAGTCTAAACAGAATTAACAGGAAAATAAACTGCATCATACATACCTTTTCTTTTTTAAAATCAAGCTGGTACCCGGTGCACCAGTCCCTGTGGAAGTGTGGTCTCACATCTTCACTGCTCCAGTGTGAGGGTTTGAAGACTCTTTCACAGGACAGGTGCTGATAAGCAGAAAAAAATCAGATACTGAGAAACAGTTTTACCTCATAGCCTCCAAAAAACACCCAGAAAAGCTTTTAGTGGTCCTTGCAAGCATCAGTTTATAAGATTTCATCAGTAAAACTTTATGTGTGAGTGTGTTTTGTGTGCAAACCTGGCTCAGCACCCACTGCCTGGGGCTTTCTGAGCTGGCTGGCACTGCCTGGCCCAGGGATGTGCCTCCCCAGTCTGGTGCTTCCATTAATGAGGATTCAGAAGTTAATTTCTGCTCCAATTCATTGGGCTCTTCAACAGCAATAAATGACAAAGTTTGCCTAGGCAAACCTTAGGATAGTTGTGTGTTTATAGTGCAGGCACATATAAATGATATTAGTTTAGATTGTTTGGGGGTTTGTGTGCATTCTAGTTTGGTTTTATCAATATGCTTGTAAGTGATGAATGTGCTGGTTTATTGCTAAAATAGGTCACTGCGTTATTTCAGCTACAGAGTAGTAACAGGCAGCATCACTGTAAATAATCCAGGCTTTTTGGAAATATCAGTTTCATTACAGATTTACATTTGTCTCAAGATAAAGAGTTTCAAGTAAAATAGGTGATTAATGGCATTTTCTTTCCTTTTTAATAGTTAAATCTGCATAGCTTAGCACACCTTTGCTATTTATTATTGTTTGCCACGTAATGTTTTCTGCAATCCTTTTAGCAGCAATACAGTAAAAATGCTGGAATGAAATGGCATTTGGACCCAAAAGTCACCAGGAACATGAGTTCCCATTATCAGAGCATACATTCAATGCAGAGAGCTATCCTTTAATCTCTCAGCAGAGCTTATTTTAGCCTCGAGCTGTGCTTGGCTGGGTTGTTTTCTGAATGTGTTTTGTTGTTAGGTAGGAAAGGAGCATGTGGATGGATGTGAAAGTCAGCAGTGACTCAGCCTGGCTCCAGGGATTTGCATGCAGCTTTTTGTTTGAAGAACATAAGTGAAAATGGAGCAGGGAATGCCCCCCACTGCAGAAGTGAGATATACAGAGAAGCTTTTGGAGCAAGCAGACCTCTAAATACAACTGTTTCCTTAAGGACTTTTTACTCTTTGTCCCGATTTGACCTTCATGAGCATTGGTGACAGCTGCTCCTGACAGAGTGTCCCACAAACGGGAGCTGTTTTGACTGGCCTGGCTGCTGACACAGGCACCACTCAGGACATTCCAAGGGAACAATTGACATGGGAAGCACCACGGTTTGGGCTTGTGTTCACTGACTGCACCAGGAGCTCTGGCTTAGCTGCACTGGATCACACACTCAGCAATTTACACTTGTGTTTCATAACTGGAGTTTAGACCAGGCTGTCCTGTCAGAAGGAGCCTGTCCACCCTGAGTTCCTGCCCTGGCTCTGGGAAGGTTCTGTGGGATGGTTTGGGGGTTTTCTGACAGCTTTGCAGTTGATTCCTGGGCTGCAGGGGGGAACTGGTGCTTGGTTATTTGTCTAACACAGCAGCCTCCTTCATCTGGTCCTCCCTTCAAAGCAAGGCACGAGGAGCCACCCTTTGGGTAACATCAAAAATGTTTGAGAAATGATCCCCTCAGGTATTTACATCCAGCATTTAGCAAAAGGGACTGTGGTGGCTGATTTCCTGGTGGTGGCATTAGAAAAGCAGATGTCTTCTAAGAAACTCAAAGTATTTTAATTTAATTGTTTCCCATAATATTTAGTAGGATCATTACTAGTTTGATCTGTTAATTGTCCAGTCAAAGACTCTTAACATGTTTTAAAACATAAATGTGTTGTCCTGATCTACCCTATAGGAATTAGAACTGGTGGAGGATGTCTGGAGAGGGGAAGCACAGGATCTTCTTACCCAAATTGCACAGCTGCAGGAGGAGAATAAACAACTGATGACAAACTTGTCTCACAAAGATATTAATTTCACAGAAGAGGAATTTCAGAAGCATGAAGGCAAGTTTGCTACTTCAAATTCAGTCCTTGTTTTGTTACAAAAAGCAATATTTTATCAAAATATTTTGACTGGATATTCTGCTGTGGTTTTTCCCTGTAGATTAATTCAGATTTGGGTTTTGAAGGCTTATTTGTTTAATTTTTTTACCTAAATAGAAAGTCTCTGAATGCATGATGACAGTGAAGACATGATAAGAGGTGGAGGGACAAGGGAAAGAAAACCAACTTTTCATTTGGCTGAGAAGCATCTCTGGAAGTAAAGTCTAGGTGTCACCTTTTGGTTTATCACTTGTTTGGGTTCTCATTTTGCAAAAAAAATTCTTAAGCCCTCCTTATGTTTTCTAATACAAACAATAATCCACTCATGTTTGTTTCACACATAATGCACACAACCAAGGGCAGCTGTTGATCTGTTCAGGATAACTGTTTATAAAGAAGCACATCAAGATTTCTTTGTCAAAATTATATCAGTCCCCCATGTGGAAATATTCTAGGAGAATATCTCCTAGAAGAGGAGATACTGGTTTTACTTGATTTACCTGTCTTTTTTTGAGACTTATAGCCAATTTAGAATAAGTCAGGTGATTTATAATCCAGGGAGAGGGTGAATCCTAAGGAGCTGAAACAACCAATTTGTGGGCATTCTTGAGGCAGAGTGAAATTCAAGACACTCCTGCAAGCACAGATAAATCTCACTGCAGCAACTGGAACAACTGCCAGCCTCAGCTCTGAGCCCCAGCTCAGCCAGCAGCTCTTTCCCAGGAGCAGGGGAATAGGAGCCCCTTTGCTCCACCTTTCCCAGCACAGAATTGGAGGCTGTGAGATCCCAGGTCCATTTCCCGATGTCCTGAGTGGAGCGTGCGGGGTGACTGAGCAGTCTGGAAGCAGAGCACACAGCTGAGCCATCCCAGCTCTCCAGTGAGCTCTAGGAATGAAGGGATATCCTTTTCCAGCCTCCAGAAGCTGGGATTACGTGGAGATTTGCTGGGGGTGGATGAAACTCTGTCCAACTCTGTGCAAGTTGCGCTCGCTCTCTCCCCCAGGCTCAGTGCTGCTCACCTGCACTTGGGAAGTGTATAATGAAACCTTCAAAAAGTAAAAGTTGTTAAACCTCTCAAGATACTTTTTAAAACAAATGCAATGCTTTCAATTTAGGAGTCAATTAGTGGCAAAGAAATAGCTCAACATCAGGCTGACAAACTCCATGCAAAATTCAGAGTGGCAGTAATGAGTCATGGACCATGAAGACTGATACTGTGTTATAAAGAACCAGCTTCCCCTTTCTTTTCTATTTTTTTTTTTCCTTTTTTCCCTCCAGTGGCTATCTAGCTCACTGCAGCTCATGTGCTTGCATTTAAATATAGCCATACTCTTCACATCCAGCCAGCCAAGCAAATGCCAGACGTGCTTTTCTTGTTATTTTTACTGTGTCTACCCATGTATGACAACACAAACAAAACCCATAAGCCTATTCCAGAGCTCAGGTTCTGAGATCACTGATATTCTTTGGCCAAAATACTCAGTTCAAGTGAAATCTTTAATTTATATCAACCCTACTTAATTATTGGGATCTATTATATCAAACCTGACTATTTTTTCTTTTAGGACATATTGCCATTAATGAGCAGGGATAGATTTGTCTCAAATGGCTTGTTTGGGTAGTGTCAGGAAGCAGCTCTGCTGTTCTTTTTCAGTCTTTCCTTTGGTCTGATGTAGAGTCCAGAGAAGCAGGATTTCAGTCCTGTGTAGCTGCAGTAATTTTGAGCAGACTCCAGTGCTCCCATCTGAGCATGGTTTAGCACTGTGATCACATCTCCCCTCAGTGCTGGCCCAAGCTCACTGCCTGCTCACCAGCCACTGAGGGCTTCTCTTACACAGGCAGCAGATTTGGCTGTGCAAGACTTGAGAGTGAATCCTGCCAATTAATCCTCAGAGCCTCCCCTGAGCGTGATGAAGTGTCCATGGGAGAGGCAGAGGCAGATCTGTGCAAACAGGAGTGTCCTGAGCAGAGCAGGGTTCCTGTGGAAGGACCTGTGGCAGGACACAGACCACAAGGGAAGGGTTAAAGATGAGCCTGTAACACCCACGGAAGCGACTCCTCCCGAGCTCAAAGTGAGCACAGCACCGAGTGCTGACTGTTTGGAATATCCCAGGAAAATGGCACAGGCAAACTGGACCTGAGTGTGTCAAACAGGACGAGCAGGCTGCTGTGCCTCTGCAGGGGAGCTCAGGGACAGCAGCAGGGTGGCAGCACTTGTGTGAGCCTCCTGTGCTGCAGGACCTACAGCTCCCTTCCAAAGGGCCATGAACTTGTTCTCAGTGTTTAGGTAAGGGTGCAGTGCCACAGGTTCTGCCTGGCACTGGGGCTGTAGAGATGGGTGTTGTATGGACACAGCACTGAACAGGTCACTAAATATAAAGAATGTTCTTTCTTTATTTTCCCAGTTTCTTTTATTTCTTTTTCTTTCGGTGTCCTCTGCTCCAGCTGCTTTCCTTTTGCTGGAACAAGGCCAGGATCACAGCAACCCACAGGAAGCTGCTCATAGGATGTGCCTGGGGAAGCTGGCTGGGTGTGCCATTTAAGATCTTGCAGTTATTAGAGTTTGAACCATTTAGAGATAATTATTTTACATTTAGGGCACTTAGTGATTTCCCTCTTCTCTTTCCCAGTGCCTGAGGAAATGGAAGGAGATGTGACTGTTTCACAAAACTCCCCACCTTTCCTTCCCCCCACCTTCCTGAAATAAAAATTGTAGTGATCTGTGCACACAATTGAAGCCTTTTAGGTTCACCAAATGTTAGTGAGAAAAATGAGCACAGTGGGAGGAAAAGTAGTCAGCAGTGAATGGGACTTTTTCTTTAAATAGCACCTGCTATCTAGAGATCTCAAAGCACCTCACAAGTACTAATGGATACAGCTGCATTCACCAGTGCTACCTCCTTCTGGGTGAAATCACCAGTCTAAAGTTTCACTGCAGTCCCTCTACCTCAAGGCAAAGTTTTGGATTCTTTTGGTTTTAAATGGAGCTGATGTGTCAGGCCCCAGCCCTGAGATTGGCTGCAGTGAGTGGATCCAGGAAGCTGAGTGAGGTTTGTAGGTGCAGAGAAGTACCAGAGCTGTGCTGTGACAGGAATGTGGATCTTTTAGAACAGTTAAGAAGCAGTTTGTGTTTGTGATACTTGTTCTCTCTGGTGGGTATGAGCTGGTACCTCAGCAAAGAATTAAAATTATCCTGTGAAGAACTAGAACCCAGAGCAGCATGGAGCTGATAAAAACCAGGCTCCAGAAATAGAGCAGGCAAATGTACCACAGAATTAAAAGGGATGAGAACGTAACACTAGAATGTGAACACCATGTCACTGACAGTTCTTTTCTGGGGTTGGACAGGAGCAAACTCCTGGCCAGCCATGACCACCAGCCTTTTCCCAGCAGAGCAATTCCCTGTTCTGTGCAGTACCACAGCTCTGCTCCTTTAGCACTGAGGATTGGAGCTGCTGTTCCCCCTGTTTGCTCTGCTCCCCTCCCTGCATGGGAGTCCACAGCTGCTGCAGGAGTGCACATCCACCAGTTACTCCCTTTCCTTCTCTGAGGTTTGTCCTGCTCTACTCTATTATCCATCAGTTCATTCTGTAGCTGACCTGGAGTTCCCAAAGACATGCAGCTAAATTCTGTTGTGGGAACAACTCTGGATCTCTCTGATGGGGGAAGAACAAAACCACCAAGTCTGAGCTGATGTTAGAAAGGAGAGCCTTTCTGGCTGGATACATTTGATGCATACAGAGCCTATTTCTGATGTGGGAGCTGCTTTAACATATTAAAAAGGAAGCAGATTTCCAGCCAGCCCAGAGTGGGAAGTGAATCAGCACCACTTGCAGTTCATAAATGGAAAAAGCTGAAGACCCACATAATAAAGTACTTTGCCAAAATTATTAGAGTTAGCAGCAGGCTCTGGATTTGAGCTCCTGCTTGGGCTGCACTTTAGCCAGAGGAGCCACACACTGCCCTGGTTGCAGGGTTTTCACCTCCAAGGATGATGTGCAATGATTTCATGTGATAGTCCAGGAGCATCAGAGTGCACATCTCTGTGCCATTCTCAGGGAAAGTCAGGGCAGGAGATTCATCACCTCACCAAGTCACAACCTCTGCTCTGGGTCTGCTCTCAAGAGCCCATCACTGCAGTGCCAGATCCAAGTGATCTCTGTGATGGCAAATGGAAGAATGCTTCTTGTTTTGTGGTTTATGACATGTCCCAATGATTCATTGGTCAGATTTAAGGTTAACCTACCCTTTCTTTCTTCTCAGACAGGATCAGTGTTGGATTCTTGATCCAAACTCCTTTCACCAGTGAACTGCTACAGTTACTCTAAATATGAATTACCACACAATAGGATGGGAAAAGGATGGCAAAATGAGGAAAAAATACATGACCATAATTCAAACTAAATTTTGGTTCTACATTGAGGGGGGGAGTAGCCTCTGAAGGTCCTGTTTAATCTTCTTTTCACCAAACACAAAACTGAATTTCAACTAAAAATCAATGTAGTTCAGTGCTCCTCTGCTGGTTTGATCCAGATACAATCCACAGCAGTTGATATGTTGTTTACATCTTACTGAAGATCCAGACCATCTTTTTTACAATTTTCACAAGACCTGGGCCAGCTGATTCACAGATAACCAAGCTCCCTGGGGCACGGTGTGAACATTGATGTAAAACTACTAAGGCAGCAAGATGCAGCAGTGTCACTCACTGTTATAAATGTTTCTGAGGACTGTCAGTTCCTTTTTTAAGGAGTCTCTGTGCAGTGGCTTTATGGAGTGGATTCTGTCATCTGTGTTCTCTGTTACCCTTGAAGCAACCTCTAAAGCATCTCTGTAATTCTACCAGCAGGCAACTTCCAGAGTCTACTTAAATATTCCTCATTGTTATTGTTCTCAGCCTCAGCAGCTCCTGACTGTCCTCAGTTTGTGTTCTGTGTTCTTTTTTTAACCAGGGATGTCAGAGAGAGAGCGGCAAGTCATGAAGAAGCTGAAGGAAGTGGTAGATAAACAGAGGGATGAAATCAGGGCAAAGGACCGGGAACTCGGACTTAAAAATGAGGATGTAGAGGCCGTAAGTGGCTCTTGGTCTTCCTATTTCTCTTCTTTCTCACCCACACTTCCATAGCCTGGTTTTGAGTTTGAAGTTAATATAAGAAGTGTAAACAGTGCTGATTAATAGTCCTGCAGTTGAAGGGTCCAGCAGAGCTGTGGAGTGTCAGAAAGGTCAGGCTTCAGTGCAGTCCCAGCCCAGGGGTGCAGTGGGGATCACTCAGTGGCTCTGCTCAGCCCAGGCCACCCCTGCCAGCTGTGACCTGTTCAGGGCTCAGCCTCAGATGAGTCACAGGCTGTGACTCCAGGCATGACATGAGACTTGGCACTTTCTGTGGAATGACCTCCTTACCCATATTCTGCTTCCCATTCCTCACACTGCCTCATGTCCTTAGGCCATGGGACTTTCCTGGTGCTAAGTAAGGCCAGGCCTAGGTGATCTGTGCTCTGCCCAAATGCCTCTGGCAGGTGCTGCAGCCTTTGGAGTTGGGGCTGTCCACACACCCAGCAGGTCACATCCTGCCTTAGGAGAGAGCCTTGGAGATCAAAGCAAAGTACTTTTAAACTGAACACTAAGGATTCCTCTGTCTTGTCTTTCTTCTCCCCTGGGTTAAGATTTGATTCAGAATCCCAGAAGCCACCCTTGAGCTAATATCAGAAATGATGGATTTGCTTTTATCTGAAAAACTCCCTGTGCTAGGGGAATTTACTCTAGAAATCAATTAAATTTGGGTGACTGAAATTGCAACAGATAATTAGATATTAGAAAAACTAATCTGGGGGTGAGGAGGGTGAGGGTGGAATTTTTCAAATTAAATGCAACAGGAACCCGCTACTTTAAGATGATGTTTGGGACTGTGGCTCCTGGCTGAAGGGACAGTGAGCCCTTGCATGGATGTTTTGCAGCTCCAGCAGCAGCAGAACAGGCTGATGAAGATCAACCACGACCTGCGGCACCGGATCACGGTGGTGGAGGCGCAGGGGAAGGCGCTGATCGAGCAGAAGGTGGAGCTGGAGGCGTACCTGCAAACCAAGGAGCAGGAGATGGGCAGCCTGAGAGCAGAGCTGGGGAAGCTCAGGGAAAAGCTGCAGGGTGAGGACAAGCAGGCCAGCCAAAATGGGGAGGAAGTAAAGGTAAGAGGCATTTTGAATCGCTTTTTAAAAAGTTTTGGACTTCATACCAAGCAGCTCTTTGGCTTTTGGCAGGGCCGTGGTAGCGTGTTTGCTTCATTTTCTTTGGACACACCCCTCTTCCCCCAAAGGAAAACAAACCAATTCCTTGGAGAGTTTGGGTTTTCCAAAGACAAACAGCCAACAGTGGCTTCAGCTTTCAGATCTGCAAATGTTCAGGGCCAGATGGGTCACAGGAGCACACGGGGGTGATGGTGGACGATGAACCACAGTGGAACAGAGCCCTGCTCCCTGCAGTGCTTATGGCACTTTGGATCAGTCAGGACTGAGCTGGTTAAGTGCTACCAAATCAATATATAAATATTTCAAGGCACTTTTTAGAGGAACCAACTTTGGCCTTATTTCTGCTTTTGCTTCCTATTAGAATTTGTGCAGTGAAGTGTTGTGAGCACAGATGTTTGTGAAAAGCAAATGTTCCTGCTGGCAGAGCCAGGTTCTTGCAGAACAGGCAAAGTGACAGTCTGCAAATGGAGCTGGGCTGAGATCAGAGCAGCAGGAATGCAAACTGGAAGGGAGCTTCCTGAGAAAAAGATGCACTGATCTGTTGATCCCTTAGCCCTCTTTATGGTTCCCAGTACTTTCCTTTGTGCCTATGACATCACTTTTTTATTCCTGAAGCAAATGTACTGCATTTTCCTCTCCTAATGATGCTCTTAGCAGAGTGGGAAATGCAATAAGAGGTGTCATGATATTTAAGAACTTAGAGGAGCTCTATCACAGAGAGCTGTTCAGCTTGATGCATTGCTAAAGGCTCCACGGTGTAAATGCCTGGCAGACTGCAGCAGAGTGAAACATGCAGTGAAACATGCAGTGAAACATGCAGTGAAACACACAGTGAAACATCCATTTCACTGGCAACAGGCAGGAATACACATCAAAAAGCAGAGACAAGTGCTGATGGGGTACCTCGATCCCCTGGGAATGTGACAGCCAGTGTTGTGTTAACATGTCACTGCTGAGCTGGGGAAGCACTGCATTAATAATGACAAGGATTATTTCATTGCTGTTAATTCAGCCAGGACACCCAGCTTTGTAAAAGGGGCTGGGGAGCCCAGGCCTGGAGCCAGCAGGAGTGAAAGTGTCCTCAGTGTCTGCAGAGAAAGGATGCATTCTTCACCTCTCTCTAACTCATCAGTTCCATGGCAATGGGGCCTCTTCTAATTAGAGCCCTCCCTGCTCCCTCTGCCAGGATGCTGCTGACACAGGAATTGCAGTGGCAAGCAGAAAGCTGGAATAGCTGCATGCTCCAGAATGGACATTGCTTGTTGGCCTCAGCCAAGGACATTTGCATCGGGTACAGGCTGCTCAGTCTTGGCTGATTGGAGCCAATCTAGCAAAAATAGCTTCTGTGGGCAGAGATGTGGGGTAAATATACAACCAAAAGAAAAGACTCCAGCTCAGATCCATATCTAGGGGGTGAAGAGGAGGAAAAGTGTTTGGTGAGTGGCTGACCTGGCTGCTGACAGCTCTGATTTCATGTGCTGGCCTCTATCAGTCCTTGCAAAAAGCATCACATTTCCAATGGACTTTGCTACATTTCAAATGTATTTTCCTGGAACAGAGTGTCCTGCCTTTATTTGTATTGTTATAAATCCTGCAGACCTCTTAAGGCTTGGACCTGCTTTTCAGAATCTCAGTTCCAAGTACCCTTCCCAGAATTTTGGGATTTTTCATCATTTCTGTGCAGCCACTGAGTGGAACAACAGCACAGGTCCTGAGCAACGTTCTCCTGTGTGCTGTGCTTACACAGACCATGTTTGCACAAGCAGTTTGTGCCACAGAGTTCTGAGCAAGTGCTAGAGGTGACAGGAAGCAGCCCCATTGGCCTGGAGAGCAAATTCTGGCTTGTTGGGAGCCACAGAAACTGGGTGGTGGGAGACAAAATTCCACCAAGCTTCCAGTGAGCTCTTAGGGGAAAAGGTGAGGGTACAGGTGTATAAACACCTCATCTGCAGACTTCTGCCACTTTGCAGTCAGATCTGGTGCTAGCACCCCTCCTGGTTTTTAATGAAAGCATAAGAGGGGATAGAAACTTAAATCTCCACTTTGTATGTTTACATTATAAGAAGACACCGCTTTGTGGGAGGAGCTGGAAGGAACTGCATGACCTTTCCAGTGTTTATATAAAAAAACTGATGTTTGATTTACTCCATTTGTTAAAAGCACAAATTCCTAAAACTGACTTATCAAAAACTGGACATTTGAATTGGACAGTGAATTTAAAGCCCACATTTCACTCCCTAGGCAGAACCAAACAATGATGATTGTCTCTCTGAGTCAGAAAAGATGGCAATGGACTTAAAAGATCCCAATCGCCCACGATTCACCCTGCAGGAGCTCCGGGATGTCCTTCACGAGAGGAATGAACTGAAATCTAGAGTGTTTTTGCTTCAAGAGGAGCTTTTATATTACAAAAGGTGGGTTACATTTGCTCTCCTGTTGGATGATATACTCAGGAGAGCCACAGGGCAGGTGTAGAAGCAATAAATGTGCTCTGAAGTTCTGTCCAAGTTGGTGTTTCTGCAAAGGCTTGTGCAGAGACTGCAGGAATACAGCCTCAGTTGGAACCTTGTCCTTCCCTGACTCCCAGGTCTGCCCTGAATCCTAGAAAGATTGCAAGTATTTCATGCATTTGAACTTCAAAAATGAGAATAGGAGTGGGTCTAAACTGAAAATTCTACACCTTTTATTCAATCAGTTCCTCTTCTGCCTCTTCTTGTCACAATGGGAAGAAAATATTAAACAGAGACCCAGTTCTAGGTGCTGATCCTTGGTTGATTAAAAAATCTTAATTTGATTTTAATGGGTTTTGAACAGATCTTTTTGCATTCCTTCATCAACAGTGCTACCTCAGACTGAATTGTAGATCTCAAAGTGTTTCTATGGCTTGGGAGGAGAACATTCATTATCTTTTCTTTCTTTCAAGTGAGGAAATGGAAGAAGAAACTAGATCCCCACAGCCTACACCCATAATCCAGCCAAAACCCTCAACCCAGCCTGAATCTGGAATCAAACGACTGTAAGTAGCATATTTACTGAGCATACTGGGTATAGTCTGTAAATACCAAATGTTTCTTATGCATAGGACAATTTTAAAGATTTCAAAAATGCAGATAACCACATTCCTACTGTATATGGGAGAGACACTGAATGAGCACTTGGCAGATGTGAAACACCAGTTGGTTTTGGCCAAAACTTTTGCCTAGATCTGGGACTATTTTCAGTCTTGGATTATCATTTTCCTATGACCTCACTGTGCCCATTTCCCTGTTGACTGAAGCCTTCAGACCCTGACTTGCACCATGTGGGCAGCACAAAACCTTCTGTTTGCTGAGCAAATTTGCTGCTGAGAGGATGGGCACTTGCTTGGCTAAAAGAACCCCACCTTCTTCTGAAATATTAATGCTGCTGTTGGAACCAAAGCTTACTGCCAGAGATGTGCTGTTACCAGAGTATCACTTAATTACAAAATCACTGTGCTGGCCAGTTCTTTTCTCTGTTGAAACTCCCTCCTGTACATTTATTTATTCCAAATTAAGTCTTCTAATCTCATAGCAACTCTTTGGATTTTTGTGATACTGGAAGCTTAACTGTTGTAACTGCATAAATGATTTTGGAACAGTTGTTTCCATATAAAGAGCTCTTCCATCCTGTCCCCATGTCCACAACCTTCAGTCCTTGTTTAATAACAGCAGCAACCCTGTGAGAGTAAATTCCATAGGAAGATCTGGACTGACCCAAAACACCATGAAGTCAGGAGGGCACTGTTTGATTATTTGCAGTAGACTGCAGCTTTCTGCCTGTGCTGAGAGGAACCTTCTCTCACAGGAGCAGAAAACACACTTTGAGTTTGGACTTCAGTTCTCATTCTGCAGCTGTGATGATGATGATGATACTGTGTTACACAAGATCTTCACTGTGAAGTTTCTCTTTTCTTTTACATTTCTTTTAGAGCTTTTTAAAGCTAATTCTGTTGTAGGGAATAGCTGGTTTCAGCTCACATGGTTTGTGTTGTGCAGCTTCCATATTTGATTTGAAATGCTGCCTGAGATGAAGCAAAGGCAGCATAAAAATGTAAATAGAGGTTGTGAGGCAGAGCACATGTTGGTGAGGTATTGGCTTTGACTCTGCCTAAGCTGAAATTGCTTCTTTTAGATGTCATGCTCTGTCCCCAGGTTTCATTCTGCTCTCTCTCCACTTAGCTATCATATTAAATAAGGGAATATAAAGCTGTCTGGCTGAGCAATCTGAAGGATGGTAACAGTTTTCAGGTTCACCTCATTCTTGCAGCCTTTCTGGATAGGATTTCTCTGGTGGGGTTTTATTTTCCTTCCCTCCTCCCCTCTCTCTGTGTGTTGTCAACACTGTATTTGTAGTTGGGCTTTAATAAAGTCAGGAAATATCACTGCTGGGCCAACCAAAAAAGCCAAGTGCAGCTTCTGTCCTGCCCCAACACCTTCCTGCCCCAGCTGCAGTCCCTGCCTGCTGCAAGGTGTCTCCAGAGCTCCCTTCTCCCTCTCCAGGGTCCCTCTGGCTGCCTGGGGAACACTGGCACACAAACTCTCTGTACCCAGTGATGGCATGAGAACTTGCAGTGCTGCTCTCTGCATGCAGAGTGCCTTCACAGAGGAAAGTGGGTTTGCTTTTCCCTCTCTTTCATCAGAGTTTTCCTCCTGATGAAACAAAAAGCTGAAGTACAAAAAGAGGAGCCCTCTCAAGGGAAGTTTTGTGCTTGCCTGTGCAATGTGCCCTTCTTCCCTTCACCATGCAGAGTCTGAGGGAATGAGCCATGTGGATGTGTAGCCTGTGGCATCCAAGATGTGCTCAGGTGATTCAGTGCTGCAAGTCCATAAAGAAAGGAAAACATAAACTACAGAAATCAGCATTTTTTTCTGAGTTGGCACATTTGGGGCAAACTCTGAGTTCTGATCTCAGACTGACTGACTCGTACATTTGTCTCTCCCACATCACATGACAGAGTTTTAATGAAATAATGTAACCAGGAGGCTTTATTGAGGAGGAAAAGCCCAAGGATTAAAAATGCTCCCTCTGTTTAGAGCAGTAAACACCCTTTTGTTTTCTCCTTAAGACTACGTGCTTGTTTCTCCCTGATGTCATGCCTCAAACAGCCAGGAGTTTTCTTCCTATTCTTGCAGTCCACAAAAGCTGGTGTGTCTGTCAGCTCTGCAGCTCAGGATGTGCCACACTGCATAAAAATAGAAATCCTGGCTGCTGCTAATGATCCAGCAGCGTTTGCCCATTTGTTTTCAATTTTAATCTCAGAGCAGCAGTTAGTGAGTTGGGGAGAGCTGCATTTGGTCACAAGTGAAATGTCTCTCGTGATTTCAACTTCATCTTTAATTGACATTAGTCCACAGTTCAAAAAAATATTTGGCACAAGGGAGAACCTCTGAGGAGAACCCTTAGACAAACAGAGGGTGTTCCAGGTATGGCTGGAGGTGTGTGTGGGGCTGGCTGGGCACAGAGCACTCAGCTCTCCCTGTGCTGCATGCATTGTCTAATGCTCAGTGCTGAACCCTCACAAAGAACCCGTCTTGCTGCGAGCCAGCTCCAAAGTGCTCCTGCCAGAGCAGCTGCAAGGTTTCCCAAAAGCATTCAGCTGCCTGCAGTTGGCCTCTTTCTGCATGAGAAGTAACACAGGTTCTTTTGGAACAGACACACGGGCCCTTTAACCGTGCAGTGTCTTAGGAAGTTATTTCAAGAGTTCACCTGCAATGCTGGTTTTTAACTTGAAAATATCAGCTGTAACCCTTGTGAAATCTTTAACTGTAATGCTGGCCCTCTCTAACCCTGTGCCAATATCCAGCAGTCACAGCAGAGTCCTGGTTTGTATTTCTTAACATACACCTACGTCCTTCATTTCGTTGTGTCTGTGCCTGTTTGTCTCTTGGAACAAAAACGTGCACTCTGCTCTGCATTGCTAGGGGTGGTCATACCTTGATGAAATCCAACCCAGGTTGCAGGCTGCCTCACAACAGGAAAGTGGTATCTTTTAGAAATCCAAAAGCAATTGAAACTGCTACAATAACTGCTCTTTTCTAAACAAGAGTTTTTCACTGAGGAGAGCTGTCTTGGGTGATGCAGATCCCCTCTCCCTGTAACGTGTCCTGTGTTGTAATTCAAAGTAACCCATGTGTACCATGTTTGCCTCTTTTCTTTTTAATGGAATGCTTTTTCTTTCCCTTGCTCCAGTCTTACCTCTTCTGTGTCTGTACTTTCCTGACCAGGATCTTTACAGCCATAATGCCCATGGTAGCAGCTGGATTGATTCCAGACGATCCCACATTGCAGCCAATAAGAAGACTTGTGTCCCTTGTAGGAATTTTTTTTTAAATGTTTGGTACTGTGGTTTCCTCTTGCATGACCCCGTGTTAACAAGCACTGCTGGTTGCATTCTCCTGGCTGCCAGTGGGATCCCAGAGGATCAAAGTGCCAATCAGAATGACCAGTTGGTGTCAGTACTTATCCCAGTCCTCCACGCTCATCCTCAAACTGACATTTTATCACTTTCTGCCCTAATGTTGCCATGCTGAACCAATCATTGTTCCTTGGAAAATCGGTGCAATAGGCAGTTCTAACCAGCATCTGTTAATTCTGCTTCCTAAGCAAGGCTATTCACAGTTCTCACCAGTGCTTTTTGAGAAACTCGTTTCTAACAATTTGTTGCAGTCATTAGTTAGAGTTACAGAATGGAGTGGTTGATTTCCACATTAATTTCCACTGTTAATTACAGGCTGTTGCTTTCGTGTCTTCTATCTATGCCCTGTATATTTTGTCTCTAATTATGTATTTTGGAATAGAGTGTAAACTCTTCATAATCAGTTCTGTCATCCAATTCTTGGCTCTCCCTGGAAGACAAACTGATAATTGTTAATGCAAAGTCTCTTTGCATTAGAACTGCTGCTTTAGTGATCTTTATATTTACATCAACGACACAGTTTCCTCTCCACACAGGCTTTTTCCAAACATCCTCCAGGAGAATTTTCTAGCCATAATAACAACTTTCATTGTTTCAGAAGGAATTAAAAAGCTGAACCCTTTGGAGATTTACGAACTTATTTTTCTCCTGCCTAATTTCCCAATAATGTAAAAAATTACTGAGCTTTGACATTTGAAACTGACTGTATAAACACAGCAGTCCTTTGTGTGGGTTTCCAGACAGTAACCCTGAGCAGGCAGGACCAAATGTGCTCTGCAGAAAGGCTCAGTCACTAAACACTTCTTTGATCAGCTGGAGCTGGCTCTGGCCCTGGAAATACACAGTGTGTGTATGTGAACTCATGAGCTCTTGTGATGCAGGTGGTAGAAAAGTATGAGGCTAATTAAGTGCAACAGACTTATTTCACTATTAAGGCTGCACATTTGAAGCTAGGAAATGCAAAAGTTCGGGTCCTGCTGGCACTGTTATTTATGTGCATTTAACACTTGTGTAGTGGTTTCTTTCCCTTTCTAATCAACAAGTAATTATCCTTAATATTCTCAGTGATTATCACCCAGCCTCCTGTGTATTGAGAGACATGGAAGGTCCAACTCCCAGGTCTGCCAAGGTAGCTGGGAGTTGGGATCATGGTGCTGGGGGGATCTAGGGAGAGTGGGAAGAGGGAGAACACTGAGGAAGGGTCAGGGTCAGGTTTATGTCCTGACCAATATTCCACCACCCACCAAAGCTGGGGTTATATTGGCACAGACACACTGTGGAAGCATTTAGCAGTTCCTGCCCTGGGTCACAACTGTGTGACACTTGGTACAGTGCAGGCAAAACAATCCTCACCTCCTGGAGCCCACCCAGCACTGGGACCAAAGGCATCCACAGCCAACTCAGTCCTTTGGTAGCTGCAACCACAACTTTTGCATTTCTGAGCCAGCCTAAACACTGCACTAACACCTCTTGTACTGAACCCACAACGAACGGTGAATTTGCCTAATCCAATAACTTCATCCCATACAAATAAATGATACTAAGGATTTTTCCAGCTGTATTTTTAGCTGTATTAAATGGCTGTTGGTTCATGTACGTCATTATCTTCGAGCACCCGAGCCGTGTGACAGGAGATGACGTGCACACTCGTGTGCATTTGTTTAGAGCCTTCATCCTGCAAACTCTCCTGCACATAGGTGCATTTATTCAATCATTTTTGCAGGAATCAAGTGTATGTATCAAAAACCTCTACACTGGGAAAAAATGTGGAGACTTAGTTTCTTATCTTGTGAACTTCCCTGCTGACAATCTTAAAAAAAAAAATCTATTTCTACTTTGTGGTAAAATATACAGATTTGATGCCAAAGATACCACTTTACTTATGCCAAGAAACTAACCTGGACCGTGTGGCTTTGTTACCTGAGGGCTGGGGAAAGGGGGAACCTACATCTAAATGATACCTGCACCTTGTAGAGTCAACAGCATTTAGAGCTTATCTGAAGCCAAACCGCTTGAGATTGCAATGACTCCATCCCTAACAACGTTCTGACATGCACTCCCATCAGGCTGCTCTGCCTTGATCTCCTGCAGATGCAAACAGGGTTTTTTGCTCGGTGTTTTGTTGTGCTGTGTATCGGGGTGGGTGTTTGAAGTGCTTTCAGGATGGTAAACACTCTTCTTTCTTCTCCCTCCCTCCCTCCCTGCTCCATTCCTGGAAGGTTTAGTTTCTTCTCTCGTGATAAGAAACGTATGCAGGCGTCACAGAAAAACGTCCACTTCCAGGAAACTTTTGGAGAATGGTCACATTCAAACAGAGACGACTCCTACATGGAACAAGGACAAGAAGCCCTGCAACACCTGTGACTAAACCCCTGAGCTGTTTGGTTTGCTGCAGTAGATCTCGACAGTCTCGTAACAAGAAGCTCCTGTAAAGCCTCGCGGCAGCTCCTCACTTTTACTTGCCTTGCACACCTCGGGGGTGATTTCAGACTCTCCAAAAGGGATCCCTCACTGTTCACTTGGTGACTGTTTGCTGCAAACAGGAACCCAAGCTTTGTAGTAACAGTTGCTGACACCCTGGGACACGGAAGCTTCTAGATGACTTGTTTTATGCTGAATAACAAGTCTATGATCTTGTTCATGCATTAACTACAGTAACACAAGCTTCTTTAAACCAAAAAAAGGACCTGTGCCATTATTAGAAGTTTGTTTGCAGTGTATATCTAGTACAGGGCAAAGACTCTTTTACCCTGTTTGTTAACACTATTGGTTGTTTGCTTTTTATTTCTGTAAGAATTTTTTCAAGAGGGATACGACAGCTGGACGCCCTTGGTGGCAGCCCCCAGCTCTGCTGTGTCCTGTCAGTGCCGCCGGCATCGGCATCTCGCAGAGCCGCCCCTTGGAAATCCACCTGACACAGGGATAACTGGAGTAGCCTTGAGAGGGACAGGGAGTGTACATTTCCCTTGTGTTTATAGTGCCTAAAGCATGAAGAGCCCATGTATGAGGTGAGTGTGCCTTGTGTTCTGCAGTATTAATGGAAAACAAATTGCTTACAGGGAGGAATCCTAACTCCTGAATTTTTTCCCTTCTTACCAGGGACTTCCTCACAGTGTAGCAGGCAGCTGCTGTAAAGGGATTAGATCTTTCCCACAGCCAGGTTTTTGATTAAGTCACACTTCAGTTTCCTGTCTAGGTGAGACTGCCCGGCTTCAGAGGGAAACACATCCTCAGCTGGCTGAAGTGAACTATTTCACTGACCTAGAAATGACCCCAACCTTTTCTCTTGACTAAACACTACTTGCAGGTGAATTCTATGTGTGAGGCTGCTCCTCTGCTGCTGGCAGATGTCTGCTTAGCCCCTGTTACAGGACTGAACTCACCACCAACAGCCCAGCAGCCAAGCCCCAGGGGCTGGATCTGCTTTGCACTGAGCTGCTGAGACCCCTAACACTAAAACCCCACAGCAGCAGCGTTGTGGACACCCAGTGCTGTGCCCTCCCCACCTCTGCTCCACTCCATGAGGAACCTGACCAGGTGGGAGAGGGTGCACGTGGCCATGCTGGGCACCACTGCTGGTGAGGACCTCGTGCCAGCAGGACCATGGGCAGCTTCTGCATGTGCAGCTCAGTGCCAGGGGCTGGGAGCTGCTGCTGGCACCACACCCCAGCTGCTCCATCTGCTCTGTAGAGCCTCTTCTCAGGAGTGGCACCAAGGACACGAAGTACAGCTCAGGCTGGAGCAAAGCTCCAAGTGCTCCAGGTACTGAGTGTAGGAGGAACTCTCAAAGCACTCCAGAGGGGCTTAGTGCAGGCCAGTTGTTTTTATTACAGAGTGATCATCCAAGAACGGATTTTTAATGTGCGTGAGCAGCAAATGGTTCTTAGCCTATCTGTAGTAAAACCTCTCCTTGCAGTGGTGGGCTGTGTGCTGCCCTGCTCCTGGCTGTAACTGCTTCATTCCAACATGGACCTTCTGTGTGTTCTAGGTAGGGAAAGTGTTTACTGTGTCCCCCTGGTATCACTGCAGCTTGGGGCAGAGGGGACATACGAGGCCTTATGTGAGACACTGTGACCAGAGTCCAATGTGGGTATTGGGTAGATGCATTTTTGCCTGGTTATGTTTTGGTAACATCCTCAAAACAGGAGCACTTCCCCCCTCCTGTGAAAAGCAACTCTTAAATGGAGGGAGTGTCTTAATTTAATGATACTTCAATTGCCAAGATCTGGCTTCGCTTCCATATGAGAAAACAAAAAGTGCAGTACAATCACATCAGGCAGTTAAATTGTGGATGACCCTATGGAGCACAGTTCAGTGGTGTGGCTCATTCAGAAGGGATGCAGTGAGCAGAAACAATGCCAGAACGTGGGCCTGAGTAAGCAGATCCCTTTGGAAGTCAGCTGAGAGCAATGAGCTGGGACAATGGAACTGCACAGACCCAAGCTAAGCCAGTGCAGCACAAAGGAAATCTCCAGGCCTGGAGCAGAGCCCGGGGCTCTGTCGGGCCAGCTCTGCAGCCAACACCAAAGCACGAGGCAGGGCAGCCTTCCCCACATCTCTGCAGCCCCTTACCTCAACCCTGGTAGCTCCTGCTGGCATTAACCACTGTTCTCATGTTTGCAATGCTGCATTCACACACCCCCAGTGGGGAAGGGTGGTGTGGAGGGAAGCGTTTGTAAAGATCTGAGGATCTGTCGTGTATTGTTTGTCAATATTCAAGGAAAATCTGCTTTTAGAAAAGGGGCCAGGATGCTGGCAGGTAAGGGGTGTAACAATCCTGCCTGCCAAGTGCAGGATCACTGACATTTTTTGGGTTGGTTTATTTTATTTTTTTGGTTGGGCAGTAAATCATTTTAACAGTTTAATAAATATTTCTGAAAAACAAGTATTTCTGCAAGATTTGTGTCCTTTTTCTTTGTGGAAAGTAATACCCTCCATTCTTGGGGATGCAGCCTATGGATGTCTGTGTACAATACAGCCTCAAACCAGACAAGGTTTAGGACAGAGCCATTCCAAGACTGACAGAATGCAATTTAAAATACATTGTATATTTAGGAATGGCTTATGATGACAAAGAACATGACAGAGCATTTTCTAGAAAGCACTGTAAGCTCCTTAATGGAAGAGGTGTGTCTGTATTGACACATCCTAGCCCTTAAAAAGATGTTTTACCCTCTGTTTTCCCCAATTCAGCTACAACCAGCAGAAAATCCAGTTTCCAGAATGGATTTAAACCCTGTGTAGAAGGGTGAGGACAGAGTGGGTGCAGCTGCAACCACATTTACCCGTGACACGCTCCTTCAGTGACTGTCCATGGATTCATCAGGAACATGAGGCATTTTCTGACCTGCTGACTGCCCTGTGGTGCACATTCCTCTGTACAAAGCACTTCCATCCTCCCATGTCACAGGCAGTGGATTGGTTCCATGCTTCTCTCTCACCTGGCAGAACTAGTTAAGGACACAGTATCAATAAAGGTCTTGCCAGTGTCTTCACAAAAATGAAGCCACTTCCCATCAGTTTTGGGGCACAGAAGTTTCAGTTTGTTGCCATTCCATTCCTGTGTCTCCAGCACGGGACTGTTCCATAATGAACACGTGGACATGTGGCCCACAGACAACCCCTCACCCAGGTGTGTGCTCAGCTCAGTGGGATGCCTGTACACACAGTGCATTTCTTACAGCACTCACCAGTTCAAAAATCATTAATACAAAAGTTTATTTTCTCTAAAGAACAATTCAACACACATGTGAACTGCACCAGGAACCAAACTACAGAGAGCTGCTGGCAGCAGAGTCAGGCACAAGGTGGCAACACCAGGGCTTGTTGTGGGAATGCTGTCCCAGCCCCGAGCTGCTGCAAGGGCAGGTCACACACCCCAGGGACAAGGCACAGTCACCTATCGGTGCTTCTCATCATCTCTTTGCTTCTTGCTATCTCTGTCCCTGCTCCGGTCTCTATCCCTGTCCTTCCTGTCTCTGTCCTTCCTTTCCCTCCCCCTGCTCCTCTCCTCTTTGGAGTCCCTCTCTCTCTCACTGTCACCCCAAGCCCACGACCTCTCCCTTTCTGGCCAGCGTTTGTCCCTGCTCCTCTCGTGTTCCCGGTCCCTCGTTCTCCAGTCCCTCGTTCCCTCACGAGACCAGTTTCTTTTCTCTGATGGTCCTTCTCCATAGAAATCATTTTTCACGTTTGGCAAATTGATGGGCTTTCGGAAAGGTCTGTCCCGTCCTCCGAACCGCAGCTGCCCGGATTCTTTTTTGCCTCCAAACCCACCCCCAAGCCTCCTGGGAATCCATCCTTTGAGAGTTCTTTCCAGCTCAAAGTCTACAAAGATCTCGTGTTGGTCGATGACCAGCCTGTTGGCATCTCTGTGGGCCTTCAGGAGCGCGCGCTCCTCTTTGTACTCGATAAACGCGTAACCCTTGGAAAATCCCGTGACCAGGTCTCGAACCAGACGGATCTTTCTGATGTCTCCGTAGCGGGAAAAAACCTCCTTTAACTTCTCTTCCGTGGTCTGCAGATTGAGCCTCGCCACGAAGAGGGTGAGGTGAGGATCTCCCGTGACGCCCTTGTTGGGTACGTAGCGTGCCAGCATCGCCCGCCATATGGCCCGGTCGTGGGGCTCCTCGTCCGTGCCATCGATGCTGCCAGCCTTGAGGGGGTCGTACTCCTTCGCTATGGGGGCCCAGTCAGACATTGTCTGGTACGGGAGAACAAACAGGGCACAGGCTCACGGCTGTGTCAGGACCAGCCTGTGCAAAAAGCACTTCCAGCACCGCCGCACTTTGTGTTCATCCAAAAACCCCCCCGGAGTGTGACACACGAGAATAAATCAGCCGTGTCGCTGTTGTTTTGAGCCCACATGGCGGGACAGAGCCGTGTCGGGGAGCCGCGTCCTTCAGGCCGCCTACCCCGGCCTACCCCGGCCTGAGGGGCCCCGGCCTTCCCCGCGGGCTCTGCCCGGCCCGGCCTCAGCCCCGCTCCGGCCGCCGTCTGTCCC
>WEIU01001422.1:122372-135446 GCA_013389925.1 Aegithalos caudatus
ACACACGGGGCACGGCCGGGGTACGGCTCGGACACACGGGACACGGCCGGGGTACGGGACCCTTCCCCAGCACGGACACAGCACGCGCAGGTCGCACCCAGAACCACACCAGCTGGGCCGGCCGATACTTGTGGTCTCTTTTGTGTCAGCGGGACGAGTCTCATAAAGTCATTTCCCGACTTTGGCCATGAAAGCCTTGAAGCTCTTTTCCTTCGGGGTGGTTACGGGTCGCAGTGCTGTGGATTCCTCGCTCGTTTCACTGCAGTGACTGACCCGGCAAAGTTGTGCAGGCACGCACAGAGTTCAGAGTACAAACCCACCGTGTTCAGCTCTTGCACAGCACCGGCCCCATAGCGACAACTGCATGCAAACACTGAGGCTCTGTAACCCCCGTGTGATGGAAATGGATGTCTTAATTACTACAAAGGTTTTATATTAAAAAAGGCGAGTTCAGTTCTCACCTTTCTTTGACGTGGAATTTTGGTGGGCATTAGATGGCTCAGCCCCTCTCGTCATCTGAGAACAATCTGATAAAAGCATCTTGACAACTAAATTGCAAACTCTTTGGGACAGAGACTTTGCTTTTAACTGTGGTCAGAGCCTGTCACAGTGTGGCCTATACTTGACTGGGGAACACAGTCACTAAAGGAATATACAAACATGAAGAACTACAATTAACTGCTTGGAAAATAAAAGTCAGGATTGTGATGAATTCATACTAGTTCTAAAATTTCCATATTTATAGAATCCAGATATTTTACTCTCTGAATGCTGAGGTTTTTTGAGAGTTTACAAGATCCACCACTGCTTGTTTTACAGCCCAGCCTTGGACCAGATCAAATGGTGATAGACCTCACAGACCCCAACCGGCCCCGGTTCACGTTACAGGAGCTCCGAGATGTATTGCAAGAGAGGAACCAGCTGAAAGCTCAGCTTCTGGTGGTGCAAGAGGAACTACAGTGCTATAAGAGGTAATGCTTGAAGTCAGCAGAGAATTAATACTACTAATAACAAGTACTTCATGTCTGGGAAGCTTATCAGGTGAGAAGTCTTGCAGGTTTGGGCCCCTAGGTCAGGATAGGCACTGTCCAGGTATGTAAGTGACCCCTGTGCTCCCCAGAGCATACAAGTGAGCTAAGAAAAATGGGGGAACAATGAGGTCTCTATGCAACATGATTTAAAAACCAAACTCCCTTTTCCTCTGCACAGTTCTCAGCCTGTTGCCATAACTGTCCCCCTCTCAGCCCACACAGTTACTCCCACTCCACATCCAGGCTGGGTTCTCATGCACAGGAATTTCTCTGTTGCACAGCAGTTGCACACACACAGTGTCTAAAGCCTCACTACATACCAAAGAGCACGGGGGGGTTTCCAGCTCAGCTTTAGTCAAAGTTTCCTTCCTCCTGCAGCACGATGCTGGTTGATCTCCGGTCCTTCACTCCCACGGGGGTATGGCACTGATCTAGAAACAGAATATTGACCTCTTTCATCATTCATGATAAGCTGTGGGGGTTTTAAGACTGCCAGCAGAGGGTTGTGTAAGGCCCTTCAACTGTGCAAAGCAAGTGATTTCAGAGAAGGGTTTGGTCTTTCTTGGAGAGTCAGTGTGAGACAAAGGGTGGGATATGGGAAGGGTCTTGATCTTGGTGTACAAATTCATTCACCCCAAAGGCTTTCCCAACCTCTGCCCCCTCTCATCAGGTTGGATTATAAACTCCTTGGGTCAAGAAATTACTTCTTAATCTGGACATAAAATGTCTCAGCACACTGGATTTCAGTTGGGATAATGTCTCAGCAGCCCCCTCCTGGGTACAGCGAGCCCACCCTTTGCCTTGTCTGTGCAGCAGTGGAATGACTTCTTGCTTTGATTTTCCAGCTGTTACACAGTTTAGTACATGCCAAGTTAAAAATGTAACAGTGGGAATGGTTTCATTTTTTTAGTGATTTCAGTCACAGTGTTGTACACCAAGAGCAAGGCAGGGCTGCTTTTCAGGTCAAGTAATTTGTGAGGTTATCTCCTCATACAGTGTTACAGCTTAAGCCAAAACCCATTTTCCCTCTACACAGCCACATAAAATCCTAATTGTAATCATAGTAAAGAGTAATTGTGCAGCAGAAGAGGATAAATACATGTTCTAAAATGCCTTGTACACATTGGAAATAAGCTCTGTACAACACAAGGTAACAAACAGCTCAGAGACTGGCTCAAAGTGACTGGTGGTGGTTGGAGGCTGCATTTTTCATCAAGGTTTCTGGGTAGAAGTTACCCTGGAGATGTTAGAGCTCTGCAGTGTCACCCAACAGCTCATTGTCTCATTTATCCAAGAGGAGAGCCTGCCCCAGAATTACCCCGTGCCTGCTGTCACACCAGTTTTTAAGTGCTCTGTGTTGTTATTTCCGAATCCAGTTGGGTGTTGCTTGGCTGCTCTTTGCCTGCAGCTACTGCAGTCACAGGCTTTGATCCACTGAGCTCTCCAAATGACTGAGGTCAGCTCAGGACACGCTGTGAAAACACTGAGTGTGCAGCCTGGGAAAATCTAACCCTGTTCCAGGCAGGGAAAACACCCTTTGGTCAAAGTGAAACTGTTGCCTGGAATAGGTGGTTACAGCTTCTGGAGTGTAGAAACACTGAAGTGAGATGGCAAAATCTCGAGCTGAGGCAAAGCCTTTCTTCTCTCCTCTGTAGGGTGGAAAGAGGAACAGGCAGCACCTGCCTTGCAGGGGAGCTGGGAATCTCCCATCTGTTCCCAGGCCTGCTGAGAGCCTGGCTGGCTGAGCTGGAGGTACCACACATCCACCTCTGCAGAAATTCACCATTTGTGTCTGCACCCTCCTCTGATCCTTGGACTTTTGCACAAATCCAAGTGTGATTACACTTCCTTTTCACTCCCATTATGATTTGCCATTTTTTCTCTGTGGTGTGGAGTAGTGAGCTTGTTACTTTTTTAGTGTTCTCATTAAAGCATAACCCTGGCACCATTACACTGCTGTATTTGGGGATAATAATTCATTATTTTCAGTTCACTACAAGAGGCTAGGCTGCCATCCCTGTCCTGTGAACACCCATTCACCCATGTCCCAGCTGCCCAGTGAGAGGTCTAACTCATTCACTGTCACACTCTGCACAAACCCACAAAAAAAAAAATAAACAAAACCATTTCCTTTCTCAGTGGGATCATCTCACAGAAAAGGGACCAGACTGAAGAACTGGAAAAAGAAGCCACTGGCAGCAGTGCTGGCACCAGCAAGGACAGTGAAGAGAAGACAATCATCAAGCGACTGTAAGTTTGTCTGCAGATTTTGAGGCAGAATTTGTGAGAACATGGCTCACACTTACACAGTGAATCCAGGGATGGATGCTGAACTTTAGCCTAGTTGGCTGAATATTGTTTTCTGCTCTCCATATAAAGTTAAAAACCTGATAAAGCAATCTCTTCCTGGGGAAAATGCACAGGAAAGCAACCTCCACCCAGGCAAGCAGGGAGTCACTTTTCTCCTAGGAAAAACAAGCATTCCTGAGCAAAATGATTCAATACTTGCCTCCCCTGCCAGCCCCTCAGGGCTGGCCCCAGGCTTTGTTTACATTGTCCTCAAAACCCTCGAGCTCAGGCTCTGTCCCTAAAGTCCCCCAAAATAGCACATTGACAGGGCCAACCCCCCTGCCTGCTTCCTTGTTTTCCAATTGTACATAATTTCTTTCACTTCTGCTATTGATTTTTTTTTCTTTTAGGTTTTCTTTTAAACATGGAAAATGAGCATCCTCAAGGACTTAAGTGCTGCTGGTGAGAATGGCATTGATGAGCCTCAGAGGCATTGGGAAAGACAATGATTGGAAGCAGCAGCATCACTCCTACTGTAGAGAATGAGCAATCTCATTAAAATCATGTTGTATAATATTCTTTCAGAATAGATTGTACTCTGCTTTTCCAGAAACTGTTTGAAACAGACACTTTTTGTATTTCTTACTGGCAGGCATTACCCAAATGTAGAAAATAAAACATTTATACAAAGTTGGGGTTTATTCTCATTAAAAGAGCCTGTGATGATCTGTACTAGAGCACACTTACCCTGTCCAGCTATCAAAACATTCAGCCCAAATGATTTTGTAATATGAAGATAAGTTAAGACAGACATGCCATTCACAAGTGGGTGCTTGGGGGTGAGATGAACAGTGGAGGAAAGCACAGCAAAGGAAGAAAAGCTGCTGCAAATGGGCTCTGCCAAAGGGCTGAGGCAGGCAGTGCTCAGACTGAACAGGTGCACCAAACATTTCATTTCTGACAGATGAAGGTCTCCTGTGGTAGGCAGTTGTGTTTTGCATAAGCTCTGTTCTTTCAATCACCTGCCACAAGCTGTGTGTTGGCCCCAGTAATGAGATTTAGCACCAGTGGAAGCATATAGGGCAAACAGAGGAGTGGGAAAAGAAGCTTGAAAGACACCAATTAGGTTCTCCATTTAGAAAGGTAGAATATCCAGAGCAGAAAAGTCTGAACAGACATAAAAGAAGCAGTGACAGGTATCAAACTGTGATCTTACTCTCTTCAGAAATAAAAGCAGGCTCTGAAGTCTTTTGATTCCCTCTCCTACACTGGCAGCATGAAAAATATAGGACACTTGACACATCTGCTCAGCTGCACAACGTGAATGTGGCTCAGCAGAAGGCAGAGCTGCAGCCTCCCTTCAGAGCTCAGGAACAGCGGTGTCAGCAAGGCCACAGCACAGATGGCTGACCTCAGGCAGCTGGGCCAGCCAGGGCACACAACCACTGAAGTCCTTTTGCCACCTTCCAAACACCAAAGAGCCTTGGCCATGCCCTCGTTGTGTATTTTCTAGAGCATGGCAGCAGGGAAGGCAGGCACTGCATTGCCTGAGCAGAGGCTTTGTGCACAGAAAAATGGAACAAAGAAACAATCAGCAACAGGCAGAATGCACCTCTGAGCTGAAGGGAGATGCTTCCATGTGGCCTGAATTCCATCTTCTTCCATGGTTTATCCAGGGATGTATTTTCCAATTTCCTTAAAAAAAAGGCAGTTTAGCTCCCAACCTAAGGGTATCTTTCCCTGTGACACCTGTTAGAAGATGGAGCCTTCCTGAGACACAGAGACAAATATCCAAATGACACATCCTTGAGAAGTCCATTGAGATGGATCTATAGATCTCTGTATGTGTTCCTAGAAAAGTAAAGGATACATATGCAGTGCAACATGAGCTTTATTTCCATCCTCCAACGCAGTGCTACTCAATTACCAGTTAAGCTTTCAGAGAAGACATTTTCTTTTTATGTAAAACAGGGAGATCTTTCCCCTTTCTTGTTTACAAAAGTGATGCTGAAGTACAGAGGTTTTAAGCTATTCAACCTGATAGAGAACAAAAGTAAATGTTTAAATAAAATAAACAAAAAAAAATCCAATTTTGACTTCAGGGAAGTGCTCTAGTTTAACAGGACACTGTACACATTGCTGAGGTCTCTTCCTGAGACCAGAGAAAAATCAGTACCAACTCAGATAAGTTGGCCAAGGAGGCTTACCTGAAACTCAGTTTGTGTAATGTAACAGGTCTCCAGTTAATTCTTCAGAAATGGGAAAACACCCAGGCTCGCTCTGACGAGTTTGCCTTGTGTGAAGCAGTAAATAATATAAAGCATTTAACAGCTAATGATTTTCACAGCTTTCTTTCAAAATGCTCATGAACTGCAATGGAGACACAGGTAGTATAGCAGCCATTTCATCAATAATAAATATATTCTTTATTTTACAGAGACATTGTCTTCAAGTTTTTAATTTAAAAAATACATCACTAAGCCACCTCTCTTGCTGCTGGAGCACACAACCAGGATGTTGTTGCTATCTGACCTATCACATAGGCAAGCATAAGATTGTCTAGAGGGCATTCAGCTGGAACAGCAGCAGCCTTCAAGACATGAGGAATAGAAGACATTAACAGAGCCACAGATCCCTTGCTGACATCTTCCAGCAGCAAGCGTGGCTGATGGCTCACAGCCATTTTCATCTACACACATGCCAAGCCTGCCTTGGCAAAAATTCCAACTGGTAAGAATTCATCTTTAACATAAAGGACCTGCATTGTATTGCCTGCCTATATCCCAGATTTGGCTCTCCAACAGTAACGTTCCCAACATCCACGAGATGCCAAGAGCTCAACTCCCATGTGAGACAGTGGGACCAACCAGACAGTGCTGGACAGACCTACAGGACCAGGCAATATGGAATCTACTTTCTTCACTGCATGAACTCCATCACTGCAGTTTGAAGCTGCATACGAAGACGACTCCTATTTTTGGAACCACTATGCTCTACTTCAAGCATTCACAGTAAATAAATAGCTTTTGATGTGGGTAATTAGCATAGGAAGGTAATATAAAAATTTTTGGAGAGAGCTTTTACTTCTTTAAAATCCTCTGTGAGACACCTCCAAGAATCAGCCATCAACTATAAAAAAGGTACCTTCTCAAAGTTTAGAAAATAAGTAAATGTCCAACATTGATTCCCACCGTGAAGTTCTATCTTCACATCTGTAATCAGTATCAACCCAGTCTATCAAAATTCACCCTCATTTGGCTGGGAGTCATTTCTCCAAAGGAAGCAGCCAATCTGACCATCCTTCTCCCTCAGTGCCGGTGCATTTGAAGTTCACTGCCAACAGAACGTATGACACAGGAGAAACCGGATTCCTACCACAAATTATTTGAGAATGACAATAGCATCCACCTCAGAGAAGCCTGTCAGCACTGGGCTGTGAAAGCAGACTGACAGGCAGTCAAGCCAGGGGATGACCAAGTCAGAGTACAGCAGTACTTCTGTCCTAAAGCCAAGTTCAGCACCCCAAAGTGGAGTGTGAGATTTCCTTGCAAAAGCAGAAGCACAATGCCAGTGATTAAGTTTCTGTGCAAGTCTTTCACTGCTCAAGTGGCACTGGTCATTATGCAGAAGCATTCAAATTTTAAGGAGGGTTTTCCTTTTATGATATAAAAGTTTTGGCAATCTAAGATCAATTATTCAAGCCTGCCTGGAAAACTGTACTAGGTATTTAAATACTGCAAAGCAAAAAGGCAGTTTTTAAAGAGCTTGGAAGACCATAAGCAGTCCACTAAGAAAGCTGAGGGAAGTGAGGGCAGGAAAAAAAAAATATTCACTGACTCCTTGTAAAACACTCAGTCCAAAACCAAAAACCCCAAAACAAGGAAGACGAATTAGTGTTTCAGCCACGGGTGAGCTTCAATGGAAGCTTTGCTTCTGTCTCCATAGTCGTACAACAGTTCTTCACCTGCCTTAATGTCCCTGGAAGCAATGAGGATGAGATGAGGCACCCCATCGATGTCGTGGAGCTTGGTCTGACAATTGCCACACTTGCTGTGGTTAATGAGCCTCCCCAGACGATTCGTTTCTTTCGTAGCATCGACACTGAAAGAGCAAGAACAGAAGGGGGGATTGCTCCTGGGACAGGGGCACGTTTGTGGGCAAAGCCCCAAGTGCAAATCGAAGGAGGAGGAATCCACAGCGGTCTTGAGAAATTAAGGAGAAACAGAACATCACGTTACATCACAGAACAACCATGATTAAATAGACAGCCATAATATGGCAAGGCTGGGAAACTGAAACAGCTCCGGGAGATTTTTAAGTGAGCACAAAACTCAGAAACTGAAACCTTTGGACTTTTTGAGCTGCTTGTTTTCAGGAATAGCAGAATCCAGATGTGAAACAAATTATAAAGCTTGGACTGAAGTGGGTGTCAGAGACCGGAGAAACAAGGACATCCAGTCAAAGTTGAAAGAAATGTTTCTCTTCCAGGCAGTCTGTCCATCCTGCTTTCCAAACCAACTCCTCACAACTTCATCTTACAAGAGGATAAATGTTGGCAGAAGACCACTGCAGGACTACAAGCCTCATCCAAACAGATGCAACCCTCCACATATTTTGTGCTGTACTTCAAAGAACAGGGCTTTGAGTCAGTCACCTGCCATTCCTCATAGCCCAGATGCATGGGAGGCTCTCAGACCACGGATCAGTGCTCCAAAAGATTTCATCATTCACAGTTCCCATTAAAAACAAACAAGCATGAAAACATGAAAAGAATTAGCAGCATTCAAAGCCTCTATCAATGGAAACTTGAGCTTACCAGTAGGTTTTGCTGAGGTACTGGAAATAGTACATGTAGCAGCCTGTGGATGGGTCTTGAGCATATACAGCCTCTCGTTTCTTGGCATCAGTGATCTCAATGAGATCCCCATGATATTCAACCACAAATTCTCCTCGATTAAAATGTTTAGTAGCAATTACTCCTCTCCCTTTGCCATCAATATAATCAATCTGTTGAGTTGAAAAGAAAATACTTTCTCATTTCCCAGCTGATTTACATCACTGCAGATATGCTGATTACTAGGAAATGATTTGTCATTAAAAAAATGCTGCCAACAGGGAATTTGTGTGTCTACTGCAGACAAAGCTCTAGAAGCACAATGCATGGCACTGTGGAAGAAATGCAGGATGAGCTTGGCACACACTCTGAGTTACTGGGTAGCTGGACACAAAATTTTCCAATTGAAGAACTTAGGAATGCATTTCTGTAAGTACATATCCTTCAGAGACCAACACTGATCACTCTAAAGGAAGGAGTGCGTGTTCCAGTTTTCCTGCACTTTAATCAGAGAATCACAAGGGTCCTGAGACTGAGTTCTGCTAATCTCTGTTTAAATAGATTAACATCAAGATACTGTATAATAAACAGTACATGACTATTTAGGTTGGCATTGCAGTTACCTTCATTCCTTCTTCTTTCCCACTTGTAATCAGCTCATCTATTTTCCTTCTTTCCTCAGTCTGCAGAATAAACAAGAACAAACAAAAGCACAATACTGTTGATAGCTTTTGTAGCTTATTCTGGAGCTGGAAGGAAATTACCCACCAGTGACACTCATTGTCCCAAACCATCTCATACTTCCAGCAAACTGAATGGCAGAAAGACAGACTTCTGCCCCCCCAAAATACATAAGGAGCTGGATTCTGTTCTAAACTGGACCAGCACTTCCAGATTTTAAGCATGTTCTTAACAATACTTCAAGTGCACAATGTTATCTGCACTTGGAATGGAAACCATTTACAGATAGTTACCAACTTCCCCAAATTTTCAGCTAATCAGACATGTTATAAGTAATGTCATTTTAACAAGAAGCACTACCTCTAATTCAGATTTGCTCTTCCTGGAACTTCTTCTAACTGGGTAATAATCTGTCACTTTTCGGTTTGGTGTTCTTCCTTGTGTTCTAAGGAGCAAGAAAAAGAGAACACACACACACTTCAGACTATTTGTTAAGTCACAGCTCTAGAGCAAAAGTTTGTGCAAGAAATTTTTATTTGACCTTGGTCAGTTGAAAGGTGATCATTATGAATCAGAGGTTTTTATCAGTACTCTTAGCTCCATGACACAGCTACATCCCCTTTTCTTCCCCACCCTATTTCCATTACTCCAGTACTAATTCTTGAACAATAGAAGTGAGATGTTGTTGGAGATCAGCTGAAGGTCACATTACAAGTCTGGGGCCCCCTGCGTGCCTCGCCAGAAGGCACTCGAAAATTTAGGTCACAAAAACTGCTTGGCAAGGAATTCATTAATGGTAGTTCACATTACTCTGAGACCATGAGAAAGGCCATCAGCTCAGCCAGGAGCCTCCAACTGTTCTGTTTCTGACAAGACACATTCCCATTTGTCCACAGGAAAGCAGGTTTTAATGGCTCATTAATTTCTTTTTTTCCATAGGTGACCAGCAAATATTTCACTTCTGATGGAACAATAGGACATATTAACCTTGCTCTCAACACAAACAAGTCCTCTGCAAAGTAGGTATTTGGATGCTATTTTGAGGCTTTTAAATCGTGATATTCTTCAGAAAACAAAGCTGTCCTTTCACAATTCCACAAGTCACTTACTTTTTCCTTGGTCCTCTTTTTGCTTTAACCATCTTCTTCTGAGCTGGCTTGGCATTGGCCTCCTCAGCACAGTCTGCAGGCAGGGGAGTCTTTTGGGTTTCCACAGTTTCTTGGTTTTGATCAGAGGAGGGCACCAAAGGATTGCACCCACCTTCCTTATCCTTCTGCTCTTCTGGTTTCACAGCACCTTCAACTGTTTTGCCACCGTTCTTTTTTCCTGGGGACAAGGAAATGGACTTAGGGCCAACTATACCCAAGTGATTTAAATGAACTCCAGTGGTTTATAGTTCTGTCAAATGAGAGGAAAGGGACAGCAATGACCCTGCACTGCTGGGCTCAGCAGCCGCAGATGTTGGTACCAAGTGGCCAATGCCACCCAGGCTAAATCCATGGGAGCTTAAAGGCTGGCAGAGACAAGAAATCTTCACTCCCCACAACCAAACTTGAGTTTTTTTGCATCCTACCCCAACAGAACCACATCCTCCTCCTCAGACAACCGACCCAGAGGGAGGTGAGTGTGGTTTAAAGCTGAATAACGTTTTTTATGTAGAGTAAATCATCAGGTTTAGCAGTCCCATCTGTTGAGACAGATGTTTCAGTCTCACTGGAGAAAAGCAGCACAGCTGCAAGGCCTCAGCAGTGGGACAGGCTAAAGCCATCTTCACTTCCTTGTCAAAACTGGGGAGCCAAATTAGGAACTAAAGGCCCCAGGTTTCCAGAAAGCCTGACACTCCCTGCATCAAATGGGACTTAAAATACCTGCTTGCTAAAAGTGTTTGTGTGGAAGTGCTTTGACAAATTACTAAGGCTGTTAAATGCACCTTTAAACACAAGCTAGATGAGTCTTCTTCCCCTTCATAAACTTACAGAACATTCCCATTTCTCTCAGTACACTGAAGCACCTGTGAAGCCTGGCAAATTTGGGCTCCTCCTCACTTTATCTCTTAATGAAAATGTTAGAGCTGGGGGCAGTGGGAGCACATTCACCAAGATAAGCAACCCAAAGCTCAATCTTACCAGCTCCTTTCCTGTAGGTTTCCTTTAGTGTTTTGCCCTGGCATTTCACCTCGTGATACATGACAGAGTTTTCTTCTTGAAGCGGGGGGCGAGCACCAGGAGCTTTGTTGGGATTCAGGTAGCTGTAGATTTTGGATTGACCAATAAACACATTCTCCTAAAACAGACCCACACAGAAAATCAGTTCAGCACAGAGATTCCAGAAACCTCAACTTGGCATCCACAACAGTCTGCAGCAACCAGTCTGACAGGTGATTGTGCTGATGCAAATTACATTTTTTAAAGCATCACCCTCACTGAGATTGGGATTTCTAAGTGAAAACACATCGGTGCTGAGCACTCTGAGAATTTAACTAATGCAAGTTCTCAGTCTGAGAGAGCTTTCACATACAATGTGGCAGGATGGGGTAGTCATAGCTAACTCCAGCCTCCACCCTTGTGCTTCACAGCAAGAACTTTGGTGCTAAAAAGCAACCCCAAGCAGGAGTTCCCAGGGAGGAAGGCGGCCTCAAAGAGCACAAGCCAAAGAAAATATGAATAATGCAGCAAAAATTGCCCAGGCCCAGTACACAGAGCTCTCACAGCCAGAGAGGTAGGAGCTACCAGCTACTCTCTGGAGGTGTCAAATGTTGCTGCAGCAAATTTTATGCTCAACTGAGCAGCACAGGAATGAGTTTTACAGCCTACCTTGAGTGACACCTCTCAGCAAAGCATGGGAGATAAACAGTGCTAGCTTGTCATCCATTATATGATACAGAAATAAAGTGTAAAAGTTGTTTATGGCAAAAAGAGCCCACTAAAGAGTCTATGCAAAGCCCAGTCAGGAAAATGGCAAAGCCCTCTGGCATGGGCAGACATCACAGAGCCTGGGGTTTGTTGGCTCAGGCTCCAGGATGCCAACAGTGAGCAGTGTCAAATTTAGCAAAGATTAGTGGAGTCCTGTCACCTTTGCCTTTACAGTCTCCTGCCACCTGGCTGTGTTTGCCTGGGCAGGCTATGTCAGGCACACGGATTCCAACCCTGAAATCTCAGTGTCTGCACAACAGATACAACTCGGGCAGAATGAGGTTTTTCTTGGCTATAGTTTGACTCAACCAAAAGCAAATTTCAGACATTACAAGCCAGTTAAAACAACCAAAATATGCATGCATTTTTTTTTTTAGAAAAGCAAGGAACAAAGGGTCCCAGTAGTTAAAAAAAGATAGCTCAAATATAGCTGACTAAACAAATACCTCAGTATTTCAGTCACAGACACTGAAAAAATAAACAAAGTACACAATAGAATAGATAGGATAATTCTAATAATTAACAGTCATGAATAACAAACTTCCTATGTACATAAATCACATAAAATCAGATCAGTTAGAGGCTCAAATCTTAGTCCACAAATAAACTTTGCTGAAGATTGAGATTAGGATGGAACAGCCTGAGAAAAAGCAAATCAGAAGGACACTCCCAAACCTCCGATTTTTCTGAAAGACCTATGAAAGGCAAAACTTGCAACCCGGGGCTTCAAAGCATGAATTACTATGAAAACTCTCCGTTTTAACAATTGCAAGCAATGAACCCTGAGCTTCAAAGCCCTCAAGATTTTGTAAGAAGTTTAAATATGGGCATTTTGGGAGAAAGCCCAAAGCAGTGAACTGCAGTCCACCTGCCAGCTGAACCTTCAGGCTTTGAATACACCACGAACAGGAAACAACTGTTTTTTCCAGCATAGCTTCCTCCCTTCTTTCCCAGCTCCCTGCCTGCTGCGCTCTTGGCACAACCGAGACGCCGCTGCCACGTCTTTGTCTGTGCCAGGCTCGAGACCCCGGAGAGCAGAGATTTTCTCAGCACAGCAAAACACGCGAAAGGCTGCTGAGGGGCTCCGGGATTTGATGCAATTATTCCCATTGGGAGTTCAGTGCAAAGAGACGAGCAGCCTCCGGCCAGCTGCCCGCGACAGAACTACAGGACGGGGAAGACAGCACAGAGGGAATGCCGAGCCTAGGGCCTGTCTGCGTGAGGGCACAGGGAAACACTGAAAGAGTCCGACTTTACTCAAAGTTAGCCGATTTGTGAATGATTTGAGGGCCCCCGAAGGCCCGGGCCCCGCGGCTCCCCGGGGCAG